>VWZV01009189.1:0-22095 GCA_013397155.1 Irena cyanogastra | reverse complement strand
AAGGGTGAAGAACAAGGGGGGGGGGGGAAGCAAGAGTCTGATTTATACCAACAAAAATAGGAAATTCAGCTAAAAGGCTGACAATCTGTTATCTGCTTATCACTCTGCATAGATATTTCAGTGGTATCGGGCAGTAGAGAGTGTCAAATTCTGTTCATGCTGTTACACCCACACACAGCTCAGGAGGTTAAGACTGGTGTGTTCTAGCTTAATTGTGCCTGAGTCAGTCCAAGCACGTACTTTTGTAAGGTACTTTTTTTCTTTACAGTTTTCTTTTCTTATTTTTATTAGCAGGATCAGAAAGGGCGCATACAAGAGAAGACAAAACCCCAAACTTTGTAGGATTCTGTCAGGTCCAAATTAAACTGTTAGTGTGTTCCCATCAACAGACTATTTAACGGCACTTGAATGCCAAGCTCTTTCCAGGGCTTTACACTCTTACAAGGTGCTGACTTCCTCTGACGGAATTTGCTGATCAGCGTTTCATACCACAGGAGCAGCATCCACTGTACTTACCCTTACTGCCAAGTAACAGTTGTGCTCAGGAGCCATTAGTGGAACACAGTATGGCTTTTCACACGACAAATACCACCGATGGAATGCTAGCCTGCATTTCAAACACAACAATACAGCTCTGTTACCATGGCATAGTTACATGCTGTGTCAAATAGCAGCCTCCTGTTTATGTCCACACTTTGAGTGAGTAGCCACCAAGTCCAGAAAGAAAGCAATGTTCAGTAGCAAAAAATAAAGGTGTTAATTCTTCAGGTTCAAAGTGTACCTGTAAATAGGAAGTGGGAAGAGAGAGTGAGAAGGAGGAGGTATGAACTCCTAAAATCTATATTGGAATTTAAAAGTCCTCACTCATTTTTTACCCAATGATTTCCATCAAGTAAAAAAAATCTGCAAGTTTCATATCTCTTACTTTATTCCAGAAGTTTTGAGATACAAGCAAATAGGAGAAAAAGTAATCACATCTCAGGCTTTCTTAAACAGAGAAAAAACTAATCTCTTTTTTTCATATTGTAAATTCAGTTGCACCTGGTGAACAATAAAGAATTAAAACATTTGTTTTATTTCAGCTTGCTGGTTGTACCTGTTCTTCTTTCTACAAATACAGAAACGGATGTACCTGGGGTAGGAAAAGAATGTGTTACATGCTCCCATTACAGGAAGACACCATATACAGCTTATTTGACAAACTGCACTGCATTAAAAGGGAAGATGTCTGCTGATCTATGCCTTTGAGATACACTAATGACAATAGAAGTTTGCAGGAGCCTCTATTAGAGGGAAAGTAGTTCAAATAAAAGAGCACCACCTGAACCTTTCTCAGACACAAGGTGTCTGAACCTACCCTGGCTGATGAGCAACCAGATGGAATTTAAGGATGTTTCAGTAGTGATGAAAAATCTTTCTTTTCCTAAATATCTTCCTAAGCTCTCCATAACTTCAGTTGAAGAGTTTGATGCTGGTCTACCAGTACTAGCAAATACTTCTCATACGCACTCCCTGTTACAGAGAATTAATTTTACAATAGAAAATACTCTGTTTCATTCAGAAGTCATCCTGCAGATTTTACAAGTTTCCCACCTAAAGAACAAATAAATCTTCCCTTAGACTAACATAGCTGAAAGAAGTATTCCCAAGGATTAATTTTAACTAGTGAGTTGAATTTTCCTAAACTGCCTTTATAGTTAATGGGTAGAAAACTACTTCCCTAAAGAGTTAATTGAGCAGTTTCCTGGCCCCAGAGAGCCTGTCTCTCTTTGTGGTCCCTGGAGGGACTCTGAAGAGACTGGTCGATGTTAACCTCTCAGGGTGGTCCTTTCCATGCAACACCTGAAAGGGTTTGTGGTTGTTTGAGAAACAATTGGGAATGACAGAAATATGAATTAAATTTTCACAAATATATACTTTACATAATAAAATAATGGGTTATTAGCTACTTACAAAAACAAAGCAAAATGGGGAAGGAAAATGTGCCCATTTAGGTTAGATTCCTGTTTTCAGAAGGTTGCATATTTTTTTAATTTATGAAACAATCTAAACACAAACCAAGCAGAGTTTGTGGTACAACTTTTTTAGGATTTCAAAATAACTTTGTGTTAATTGATACCAGCTGCTGTATGAACAATCCCATGTACCAGAAGAATTTGATATACGGATTGGAAAAGAACAATAATGCCTAAAATGTTTTCAAAACAGCATGTTGAAATTTTTTTCTTGGGATTCTGGACTGAAAAGTAGGAAGTACAAAATTTGAGAAAACTGAAACATCCAGACACAGAGAAGATCCAGAAGACCAGCCAGTGTCATCTGTGTTATCCTGGGCAGCAAAATGACACCCCAGTAACCTTCAAATTTTCTGAAGAAACAAAATCACATGAAAGCTTTCAGACAGTGACTAGGCAACCAGCCTAACCAAGAACAGAGTTCCACAGAGGGGTATTGTGCTGGCCTCTGATCCACCAGTAATGAATCAAGTCTTTTTTTACAAAGCTTATTTTCCACTGTTGATCTCTGTCTCTTTCCCTCTGCCCTGTTTCAGGGAAATACAAAGAGGAGGTGTAGCATCCCCTTCCTAAACACTGTCATCCTCCACCAGTGCTACCCTCTGCCTTCTACCAAATGAACAAGAATCTTCAGCATGTTCATCATGAGTTCATCACCTATTACAGGCCTGACAAATTTAGAGAACAATCTCTTTCCCAAATCCCTAGTGCTCCATTTACACAGGAAGTAACAGGCATACCTAGGAGAGACGATGGTGCCAGTTATTTAGTGAAAAGTTGTTCAGATGCTACACCACCACTGCAGACCATTGCGTGGGTGGCTGACATTTACTTGAGTTCCTGGGCAGTGAATTCACAGTTTGTGAACAGATTGATCAGTTTCTGTTTGTTAATATGCCTAATCCCTGCATGTTCCCAGTTTCTATGCTTCAGTACCTCGGTGTACAGGAAAACAGAATTACTTTGCATGAATGCTCTAATCTCCAGATCCAGAGTGTAACAGGACCACAGAAATTCTACCTTGTTGCAAGCATCAGTTACTAGACCAGCAGTTTATTTCACCTGAAGTGAATTCAAAATGTTATCTCGAAAACCTTGATCTTTGCTTGAACAAAGCAGCAACTTGTTTCCACACATTTAAAATAACAAGCATATTAGGTTAGTTTCTTGTTTAAGAATGTCTTATGGGATCAAATTCAAATCACCCCTTTTTAATGACAGTGATCTATTTACAGGCAAATGCCAGTAAGAGGAAGAAGCATTTCAACATGTTTAAAAACCTATTCAAGAAGTTTTCACGGAGAAGCGCAAGGAACCATAAACAAGAGGGGCTGTAGCTGGATGCCATTATAGGATCTGAAAAGATTATTCCTTAAAAACATGACCATAATATGATTATTTTTCCATGGATTGGATACAGTGTTTGGCACTATATCTTTTCCAAAGATGTAGTTAACTTTCTTGGATTTTATAATAATGACGTATGACACAATGTCCTCTGGGATTAATCACAAGTATTTTTAAAAGATGAGGCTTCGTTGTATCTTTGTTCTTTATATCTTGGCTTTTGTTAGCGCATTTTAATTAGTATCTGGTATCTGCAATAAACAGTAAACATAAAGAGCTTTGCAAAAATGTATTAGACTGTTTGTTTTCACACTCTAATGCATATTTGCACAATTTTACCATGAAAAAAGGAAAACATGCTAAGCTCTTGGGCTCTATCCCAAATGTCCTGGAATAGAATCTGAAAATTACTAAGAATGAAACCAAACCACATCATATTTCAGTAATTAACCTAAGAAAAGAGGGCACACTGTCTATGTGAAAGATAGTTTTGTGGGAGGCATTTGTGAAGACAAGAAGCTTCTAGAAGAGACATGCAAGCAAGTATTTAGAATTTGATTTAATTTTCTTTGACCAGGTAAAAACTTGATAAATGCACCAAGGTTAAAAACTTTTTTTTTCTTTCACAACAGCGGAGAAAATATTTATCATTTATTTCTCATTTCAGAAACATCATGTGTTTAAAAGAAATAGAGAATAAAAATACAGCCTGAAATTCAGTACAGTACCATTTATTTTACTAGTTACACAGATGTCAAAAATACAAAAGAACAACTTTGGGAATCTGCAGAATAAGTGACTTTATAGTGGATGGAAAAAACAGATGCTGGCAACAAACAGCCTTGGATGCAGGGGACTGGATAAACGGACTTCATTATAATCACATGTATACTGATTTGAAGAAAGTTCTGGGGATTAATATTGCTTTTGTAATGCACTGTAACAACATATTAAAAAAAACCCCACTCCGAACTGAAAATGCCATTTGTCAAAGATAGATGTACTTTCATTTCAAAGTATTCCTATCAAACTCTATCAGAAAACTTGAAAGGTTTAAAATGTGGCTCTTGTGAACAATTGGTATTGATATGACACCTTGATAGTATTCGAACGTGACACAAAAGTCATAAAAGTATATAAGCAATTGTAAGGTGTAAAATTATTTTTTCCCCACCAAAGCTAGGCTTTAATGTGTTTCCAAATAAAACACAAGATTAAGTAATTTATTTTGTCATATGATTTATTTATGGGCTGAAACACTGTAAACAACAGATAAAAGATACAGACTCAGATGTCAAAGTAAAAGATGAAAATCATTACATTTTATTAGCAGAAGATATATAAAAATGCCAAAATGAACTGTAAAGAGAGGGAAAGTGTTATGCTCAGAGGTCCTTCAGCAGAGTTGCATTTGTTTTTCCCACCTCCCCTAAAGGGGAATAATAGCTCTGAATTTAATTAAAAATCTATTTTTTAAGATTAAAGTAATGAAAAAGTTAAAAGACCGGATCACAAAGAAGAGTAACTGTGAGGATCTCAGGGAATATGAACTGATGAACTCCCTTATATTTTATTTTCTCTCAGCTATTTGTGGGAGGATCACTAGTGTTGCATAGGAATTGTTAGTCCTGGATAAAAGCAAGGATTTTATAAACCAATAAATTTTTCATTAGTTTTACATAAATTTTAGTAGCAATAGTTTAATTCCAGTCAAATTATTTCAATCAGATGAGTTGCTGCTGAGTGCAACATTATACATTATATTAACTGGGGCATTTAGAAACCTGGATCCTAACCGTGCTGCAATGCTTGAGGCATTGTTTGCCATTTATTTTTTCTTAACATGAAAAATAAAAATAAAACAGAAAAGATAATGAGAATGAAACTAAAAAGGAATTTCAAAAACTTCTAACCACTGAGAGAAAACCAAACCTGACTATTTAGATATTTGTAAGATTTTTTAGCATATTTAAATGCCTAGAATTTTTTTGGTCCTCATAGAAATAAGTCAAAACTGTTATGAAGTGATTTCTCTTCCTTCAGCTTCACCTGTCCTTACCCTCAGGCCTCATACACCAAGAAAAGGCCGGAAGAAATGACTGTGTTGCATTTGATCTGACAATTCCTGAACCAGGACTTGGAAAAGTCAAAGTGATACATCTTTGCCAAGTACATTTGCAGCATACATGACATCTCAGAGAAGCTCAGATAGGGAAAGAGAATTTCTCAGGTCATTCGCAGCCAGTGAAGTCCTGTAGGTCAAGACCAATCTCTTCTTCATCCAGGTATCTGGTAACGCATCATGAGACTAAACATAAAGTAGTCTTATGCAAAGCACAGACAGAATCTAGTCACACCTAAACTAAAGGTTTTCAGGTCAGCTTCATCTGGAGCATGTTCTGCAACTGCAATCCAAAGATGACAAAAGCTTGAGAAATCATGGCTGGGGGCATTTATGAAAGAAGCACTAGTACACTTCTTTCTTGGAGTGCTGTTGGTTATAAACATCCACTGCTCCCTGCCCATCCACACTACTTGGCCAGGCTCGAAGAGGTGAGCATAAGGTCATGAGAAAAGAATCAGTATTAATCTTCAAAGAATAGTTTCATTTCAGGGGGTGCATTCCAATATTTACAGGTCAGTGCTGCTTGACTCCTAGCAGAAGTATGTACTCATTATTAAAATTTTGATAATACTCACACATCAACCTTCCCCTGCTTCCCATTTTGTTTCTGTCAAAATCATGAAATGGCACCCAAAAGTCTGTACATAGAGCTTTCCAGTGCCAAATAAACCAAGCATGTCTTTTTATGCTGTATGGTTTATAATTTTCTTGATCCTGACTTCAATGGAAATGCTGTGTGTGGAAGGATGACAAGATTGGGCCCTGAGGCAAGAGCTCTGTAGAATAATGTGTAGGAATGTTATTGTTGGAATTTTAAGAAACAGCATCTCTTAATTGGGCCAAACCCAGGCCATCTTCCTCAAGCCAGTAATCAGTGAAACTACTCATATGAGTAAATAAAAAAGCTAAAAATTATTACAGTTTACTTGAAAAGAGTCTATCTTTTGGGGAGTCTTTCTCTGTTGTCTACACACATTGTACTAATGCCATCTAGTTGGCAGTGGGAGGTGGTTTCCTAGCTCATTAATCTCGTGATACAGATAAATGGATTAGTCTGATCTTCCATTTCTAGTAAATATTTTGCCCTCTTTATAAATAAGCAGAAAATTTGCTACCTGAGTTCCACTGAGTTTAAGAAAACTTTGGTTCCATGCTGCCAAAATAGGCAACTTGTAACACTTGCTACCTGATGCTTAACACACCACACTAACCATTGCTTTTTCTCATGAGTAATAAACTCATCATTCATAAAATTCAAATTTACGTACCTACTCAGAGAATTTCAACTTTGCCCTTTAAACACTACAGCTCAGTAGCCAACTGATTATTCTCAAAGAAGTGCTTTTGCCAGACTACTTGAAGACCTTATTAAAGTTCCCAGTAACTTTATGTGATTTTCCGCAATTAAGCAACATGTTTTGGACACAAAAGGAGCACTCTGTTACCACTCCTCGTACGTGGAGTACTTTGCATTGATAACTTCCTAAGCAAGCTTAATGGAATGAGATGGGGAAGAAGACAGAAGGATAAAAATAACAGTGAGAACACAAAGCTGTAACAAATTCTAAAACTTTATTGATTGATGTACCCTGAGAAGTTTGGAAGTACAAGTATTTCCTCTATGAATTTTGTCCTCTGTTTGCCAAACATTTTAATTTGTTGTTTTTCTAGCACAGAAGGAGCCAGCATGGATTTGCCTTTTCATTGCATTTCTTTTGGTGTGTTAAATTCATACTATTATATCTGTAAAGGTGTCAGCAGCAATGTGCACAGCTCTGGAAACACAGTTGCATACTAGAAAATTGCCATGTAGTCCACCTATTGCTTTTCCTTTGTATGAAAGGCCTGTTGCTTGTTAATTACACACCACAGTGCATGGAACAGAGGGAAGCTGGGCAGGCAGTGAGCACGCTGCGCCATACCGTCCCTCACAGTGTAAACACTGTGTAAACAGGAGGAGAATGAAAAAATGCACCAAAACTCTCTTCTAAAATAGAGCAGCACAAACTCCACCCAATATCACCATCAGCACTCACAGAAATCAATTGGTGTTGCAGCAAGTGAGGAAGCTGCAGCTGTAGAAAGGGAACCTTCACCTGCATGCAGTAAAAGCAGTGGCACTGCTGCCTTCCAGACACCCAATATGCAGCCATTTGGCCACATTTTGTGAAGGGACAAACTCCGCACACCAGACTTGCTGTTTGTTGAGCTGCATCTCAGAAGGGAGGAAAACTTCCACAAACAACTCAGTAAGCCAAAACAGGCAGATTGTAGCTGAGCTCTGAAGATCCCTCAGTTAACCCCTGCGACGACCTGACTGCAAGACAGCACGTGGACGTACAACAAGGGGTTTCTTATGCTTAGCAAATGAAAAAGGAGCTGCTGTTCAAACATGATACATTCATTCATACATAACTGAAAACACGATAAATTCATTCATACATCATTGAAAAAAAGCCACAATGGTTACATGGGAAAAGAGGTGCTATCTGGAGAGGAAAGGCTCATGGGCTGCTGGCTAAACATTGACTAGTAGCTTTCAACAAGTATGGGAGATCCACACCAGCAAATTAGCTTTCCCTTCTCTCTCTCTCTGCTCACTGAATCCTAGGCATTTCAGTGGGTGCTATGATTTTTTAGGTCATTCTACCTCTCATGGAGCTCAATTTCAAGTTTTAAGGAAATCACAGAGGGAAACATTTTGAGTATAAAAATGCAGACTTGCTGCACAAGCTACAAAACCATGAAAAGATTTTTTTAATATGACCATCAGAGACAGTAGCTAAGAAAAAGAAAGCATATACATAAGAGACATATTACTGATTATGAGAACAATAAATCACAGACACAGTGCACCAGCACTTAACAGCTGAAGACAGTCTATGGAATAACACCTAGCCACAAAGACAAGCTCGAATAAATGTACTTTTAAGTATGGAAAAATCTACCCTATATACTCTGTGCTTACTCCAGGGTAGTCACCCTACACTGCTATCACAAATGGGTGTGCTTCCAGATGTAGCAATGACAGTGAACATTTTATTGTCACCCCTGTCGCTGTTCATTCACTTTAATTCTTACACATATTATTACATTACATTGATTCTAAAAAAGGAGAAAGCAGAAGGACCTTGGCTTTCAAAACTTTATAAGAGGCTGTACCTATATTTCCTCACAGAGAACTGGAACCAGATACCCCTAAAGTTATTAAAATGCTTTACATTTCTTTTTGTGACTTTGTCCAAAGCATGTAGAAACCTGTACATACCACCTCTCAACTAGCACAAGCACCTGATTGTAATTTTTGTAGCATTTTTCTTTATCTTGTATTTTTTATTTTCCCTCTTATTTTCACTCCAACATAAAGTCTTCCTTTCCCACAAGTGGAGCTCTTAGACACCATGTAATAATACAGCTGAATAATACAACTGCAGAAGCTGATAGCAGTATATTAATTTGTGCAGAGTTTACTTTCCTTTAACTTACGGCTACTTTCTAAATTCCTGTATGCATTATAGTGCATATAAAATTCCAGAGAAAGGAGCCTTAAATACTGCACACAGCCCAAAAGGGGTAGAAACCTTACCAGATCACAAAGCAGCCCCACACAGCTCTGTACCACTACAGCAAAAATACCCATAAAGGTTCTTCTCCTTCTCTGTCAATGATGGCTATTGCAAAGGGGAGGATGACACATTTATCCCAGAAACTTCAAAACAATATCCAAGAACCAAGCAGCTCTCTGTGGAAAAATACCTGCATCACATTGTTATAACTGCTGTCCTCCAGGCACAGAGGCACTGTTGAGAGGCAGTAAACACCAGAAAAAACCCCAACAAACAAACAAACCAACAACAAAGACTCCACAAAAGCAAAGGAAAAACCCCTAAAAAACAAAACCAAAAGATGAGAGCTTGAAGCAGATTGAGAAAACTTCCTTCTTAGTTGCTCTGAGAAACAGCAGTTCAATCAGATCAATGACAATGAAAGAAGTGGGTTTTTTTTCAAATTAACATTTTATCAGACTGATAGCCTTTTGACTGATGTTTATTTTTCCACCAGATTACACAGGACAGGCTGATTAAAACAAACACTTTGTTAGTTTACCTTTAAAAATGAAACTTACACCAGAATGACCAAGTCCTATATTACAAAGCAGCCTTTGAAATGAATAATGCCTTAATCCTCGAGTGGCTGTATTTTATCATACACAGCTTATTTGTCCATGTTCATCTCACTCTGCTTTGATATTTGTAATAATATGGATTCTTACTATGAACCTAATTCTGCCATCAAAAGAGTAAGAGAACAAAGTTTCTATACTAATAATTCAAACAGCAGAACTGTTTGGTAAAAATACCAAATGAAATGACAAAATACGATACAGTTTATATTTCACCTTAGCTAAATTTCACAGAAGTGCTTTATATGGAGAGAGAAGGATCTTACTCATCTGCAACTGATTGTAAGTACACTCATTGCACAAATCTATTTCAGACAACAGTGGGGTGGATCCTCATTTCCTTTATATAAAACATATATAAATGGACAAGCACAACATTTCTTCTAAAAACAGAGTAAATTCCAGTTAAAATGCCCTTCATTTGGAGATACAGTGAAGAAATCAAATTATCTCAGGAGGGTGTTGTCATCATGAGACCTAAGCTTCAGCATGCTTTCAGAAATACTGTACTTCTGAAGGAGTTCTGCTTGCATTTCAATATAAAAAGAGGTGATAGTTTGTCCTATGCATTTGTAATAGTAAATCAGCAAGAAATATTAATTAAGTTTATCCGAAAGTTGTTGAATAAAAGGTTGGTACTTTGTAGTTAAAAACAGAAATGAAATAAGTTATTTTAAGACTTAAATTTATAAACACAAGGATAAGCAGCTTTATTTTCCAAACCTTTGAGTAGCTCTACTGACCCCAATGAAGCAAGTTCAGACTCCTTTTCTGTGAAAAATCATTCTTGCATGAGACACGGCATTTTTTTCAGGGGAAAAAAAACCTGTTTAGGAGTAAATTGAGAATTATAGTGCATGGATTCTTTTCATCTGATCACATATCATTGAAATAATAGAGATAATTCAAACAGAAAAGAATGAAAGTGGTTTGCATTGGAGATTCAATACTCTATTACTTAAGGATAAAGTATTTCTAATAGCCATTAAAAGGAAAATCATGGAATATATAAATTTTAATTTGGTCTCTGAATCATATCATAGTGTACTGAAGGCTTTCAAAGTAATTTTTAGAAGCTAGACTTTAGGTGTATGTCATGAAATTAGGAAATGCCAAAGGCAAGAATAATTGGAGCTATTAGCAAAGATAACAATAAAAAATTAGAACATCAAAAATCCCATAGTAAAAAGCTTATGTAGAATTGCTACAGATTAAGGCACTATTGAATAATATTGCTGTTAAAGAAGCCAATTATTTTTATAGACCAAATAAATTTTTCTATGATAATTCATATAAAACTGGTAAATGGTTAACTGCCTTAATAAAAGAGGAAGAGAAACCTCAACATAACAGCAATTTATACAAAACAAGGGGTGATAATGAACAAGAAGAATTAGGTACGTGATATCTCCAGGGCACGTTATGAGACTACATAAATCTGAAACTTCTGAAGATGATATCCAAAATTAGGGACTGAAAATGAAGAAATTGAATGTTATCTATCTTTTCTTTAACACTGGAAAAAGGAGGTTGGCCTTGGTCCAAAAGACATTGGGAAGTTAGACCTCAGTGACACTAGGCAAAGATGGTTGGCCATCAGATTTTTTTAATGCTATATTTGAAGTACTTGGGCTCTTCAAGCCACAGATCTTCTTATTTTCCTTTGAATGAAGCTAAATAGCCCCTATCTCATTACTGAAATAACTCCTATTTTGAAACAGAAAACAAGGTCTTTGGGATTGTTCAGTTATAAGCCTTTTTCTTATCATTTGTGACAATATCAAAATGTTTAGTCAGCAGAAAAAGAAAGGTAGCAAGAAAGTGGTCATGAAGCTCTGATGGCTTCAATAAAAAAAGACCCCTACCACAGACCAATAATAGGGTATTTAACATTAGCACTAGTTCTGCCCAAAATATTTTCTGCTCCCCTAACTGGTAGCTGCAGTAGCTACTGAAAGACTGTATGACCAGCAAAATTGGGAAGGGTATAGATTTGTATGTGTAGATTTGTTTGAAACAGTGTCTTGAAAAGGCAGCTCTTGAGACCAAAATCTCACTTTGAATTGAGTCTTCAAACTTAACCTTTGTTTCAAAGAAACATTTATCAGATGGGATAGCCTCCTAAGAGCTCTCACAAAGAATTTGTCCTTATTTATGAATAAAACCACCTCTGCTGAATTTAGTAGTCAGTCCTACAGTGACCTCAGTAAGTGAAGATTCACTTTGATTCATGCCTTCTTTGCCTGATACCACAGGTAAAGATGGGTTGGTCCTGCAAAGGCTAACTTCATTGGGTTGTTTTCATATTGTTCTGACTCAATCTGTTTAGTTAGAAAGAACACACTTGGTGAATAAGTTGTTTGTTCACTTAACATTTGCTATTCAGAAGCAGTGACATTGCAGGAATACCAATGTTCAGGTGCCTTCCTTTTAACTCACCTACCTCTCACTCACGGTACTTTAAAAGTTTTTGTTTCAGCTCATATAAAGATTTGGTCTCTGCATGACTCTTATCTCATACACAACTCATTATAATTGACCCATGATCTTCTGTTTAGGATGAAATTGATAGGCAAGCAGAATCAAGCACATTGGATGGATTTAAAATCTTTGAGTTCTTGATTTTTCTTTCTATTTTCCCTGAAAAAACCTTGTGCCTGGGGAAGTCAAAAGCAATAGTGCTCAAGACTAGAATAGGAACACATATTGGAGATGGGTTGTAACTAAAAGGTGTATGTTTTCACTTGTCTTGCTATAAAAATTCCTTTGTGTGGTCTTTGAACTATCCGACATTGATTGCTAATGTTACAGATTGATATTGTATTTTTTGCAAGAGAAACTGTGTATCCTTTCTAAGTTTTTGTTTAGTTTTGGTTTTTTTGTTTTGTTTTGTTTTGGGGTCTTTTTTCTGTTTTGTTTTTGGTTTGGTTTGGTTTTTTTCTGTAGACTTGGTAAAGATAGGGAAAGTGATTACAGGAGGTCATAGAAGACATTACCAGCTCTTTATCTACCAGCTCTTTATCCAGTTCTCAGTCCCTCCTGAAGAAAGCCTGCCTTTCGATGGGAGAATGGTTTGGGAGTTTGGATTCCAACTCCAGTAGCAGGGATAGTTGCATCTCATTGGACAGTTGGCACAATAGTAGATACCCTCAAGATTTATGATAATTTAGCACCATGGGGACTCTACTAACTGCTCGTAAGACTGCAGTTGGAATTATTGGATTTCAATAACAGTTGCAGACTTGGCCTTTAATTTAATTTCCAGGGTGCTGTTTTATTTCTGCCTCATCCAGCATGGTGTCAGCGATGCAGGATCAGGCCCTTCCAATTTGCTTACTGACTGCTAATAAAACTCAATGCAGAAATCATGGGTTTGAAGTCAGTGTTTAAATAAGGGCACAAGACAATTTTTCTTAGTGAGAGACATTTTTAAAATGTTTAATGATTTGACTTCTTGTGATCTCAAGAAAACTTTCATTTTAAATGGTTTCAATGATCAAGCATGTTCAGAAAGGAATAGCAGAGCAAAAAATAGACTTGTCTTCTTTATGCTTTCATAAAAAACCAAACATGCTACAATTTTTTTAAAGAAAATCATGTGTGCACATGCTCAGAGAATATATTTCATTTACTTGGGCATCTTCTTATAGTACAAATTTATGATCCATAAAATTTGGAAGATTTTGTGGTGATGGGAAAGTGACTGACAATGTTACATGAATCAAGAGATCAGCTACCTGAAGGCTGAGAAAAGAATGTGTTTTCTTCACAAAGACTATGCACACCAACATTTTTTCATGAAAGAATTCTGTCATACTGAACTATGAGGAATCTACACTGACCTGGTGTTTTGGACAGAAAGAAGGGAAGGAAAAGAATTAAAGGAAAGACAAAGCACATGATTTGAAAGAGAAATCGTCCTTCATTTGCTTAGCTTAGATTCCTGATTTTAGAGGACAAAATGGTAGCGGAAAGCCATTTTCATTTCCTCAATCGCCCATGAAACTAAATATAAAGTTGGAGGACTGGCTTATGTTTGTTCTCATCAGTATTGATCAAAACCATAGCTTAAATAACTCTTGAGGCAAAATATACCATTGGTAAAGTTTCAGCATTCTCCTTGTTCAGCGATGGTTCTAAGATCAAGTGTTCCCATGACCGAAATTGCAGAGAACTCCTAGCAAATTCATTCATTTTCCTTAAAAATCCAGAAGCTGTCTTTCCTTTTCTGTTCTTCACTGCAGATCCTTGCAACTCCTCAGACATTCATCTTTGTAAAGAGTGAAAAAAAAAAAGAAAAAAAATTAATTGTGTTTAGAATTCTAGATCTTGAAGAGGTTTTTATCTATCAGATTTAGGAAAGATACTAGGATTTTAATTCACTATATTAAAACTGTTACCATTTAGAGCCAAGGCAAAAAGGAGTACAACCAGGTTTCTATCCTCCAGTTTATTCCTTGTTTGTGTCCTGCCCCCTACACGTGTATACAACCGCTGTTAAGATTTTCTGTGTAGTTTCACTCCTGCAGAAACTACCTAAGATCAACAGAAAATGCAAAAAGTTGTTGAAAAAAGTAGGAGTATAGAGAGGAATTACAGTAATTGTCTTCAGTTGTCTTCACACTGGCAAGGTATATTTTTTTAACTGTTTTCTCTGGCTCACTTAAACACTACAAATGTTTACTCAGAGAGGAATAGGGCCAGTTGCCTTGGTTCACTCTGAGGGAAAAGAAGAATTACAGAGAGGACAGAAATAAGACAATCTTCCCCTGGCAGCATTGCACAAAGTGTTCTAGAGGAAACAGTTGCTTCATCCCTTCCCAATCTCTCACTGGTTATTACACTGAAATGCACCCCAGACAATCACTATCATAATGAGGTTAACGGATATGATAAATTCAGCAGAAGCATTCTTTGTTTTTGATTGATTTTCTGGCTGTGAACTCCTAAATTCATCCTTCCCACACTTTATGATTGACAAATATTTTTTAAGGGTAATCTGAATATTCTTTGACACATTTAAAGCTTTAGTGAAATCCTTGAATAAAAATCATGGCAATAAAAAGTAATATTCTTTTAAAAACACCTCAGAGAGGGAGTTCCTTCCTTTTCTAGGACACCCCTCTGGTGAAGAAGCATGCTGCTACATCAGATCACCAGAGAAGAGAATGTCCTCAAGCACAGAGGATCCTGTGTACATTTTGCAGAGCTAGAGGGTAATTACTCTACTGTTGCTTGGCCCACACAAACACTGTATTAGGAAAAACCCAAAATTTAAACCATATTTTCAATGCCATAAGACAGAAAAAAGTGCCATAAACAAATGGTACTATTCAGTGCATGGTATTTCACTCATTTCATATTGTCAGTGTCTCTTTTAAGAGCCATAAAAATCTTAACAGTTGTGCTGCTGTAGGGCTTACATTTAATTGTTGCAAAAAACAAGTGGGAGTCAGTGTAATGAAAGACGTGCTCCTGCCCTAAAACTCCTTCAGGCACTAAATTAGAGTTCTCCAAAATAGGCCATGGATTAGAACTACCTTTTCTACTCACCATGGGAGCAATCGTTTTCAGCTTGCATAAAAGTCAATGTGCATTTTTTCACCTGTCCATGGGGATATTCTTTTATTAAATAAATTCTGGAAATATAAAGATCAAAGTGAAAATGAACACTTTTTACTTTTTTCTTTTTCTGTAACCTTCCTTCTAACTTCTACCTATACTGTAGCTGCACACAAGCAACAGTTTCATAGCCCATTATTCTGATCAATGCAAGCTGAGGGAATCTTCTGCATCAAGAACTGAACAGCTGGGAACATGGTTAATTATGTTCTAGGCTAGTGAAACAACAGTATAAAATAATTATTGGCACACCACATTTGTGTTTAAGAGCAACAGCTTTAAATTTTGGGGTTAATTTTAGAAAAAAAATTATAAATGTATGTGGGAAGGGACTGAGGAAAAAAGCTAGCTGCAGAGAAAGAAAAAATTACTGAAGCACTTGGTCAGGAGAACAAGAATTAAAAAGCTGACTGAGGTAAAGTTACTCAAACTTTCAATGTGCTACTGTTCTCAGTTTTTTGAGATCAGGTAGGCACTCCACTGACCCTCACCCATCCATCCAGCCTTCAGAGCAGCTTCCTTTCTCCTGCATCTTCCTGCTTTACTTCTTTCTCCAATTCACTAGGTTCAGTCCCTTTCTCTTACTAAGTGTCAGCAGCTAGAGAGGAGATCTGTCCCACTGCAGAAGAAGGCTGTGATCAGAGAGGGCCGTGAAGCTCTGCAGGGAGTGGGGGCAGCAGGAGAGGCCTACCAGAACCACATGGTTCCTGTCACAATCAAACTGCCTTGCAGCACTTTCAAATAAATGAGCAAAAGAGACAATTCTTAAAAATTGCCCTTTGAGTGAGCATCACTGGTTACCAAGCACTGAGCACATACTACTATAAGGGGTAAAGATTCTTCTAATCATAAGCAATTTTTTTTATTTTACGGAAGTGTGGCTGTGACAGCCTCATACACGTGTATCTTACCAGGGCTAGAAAGCAGTCAGGTTGCAGGCACTTTGATCAGGGTACAGTAAAATAGATTAGCCTCATAGCAAGTTTCAAGTTTTAAATATCAAAATTGAATTGCACAACTTGAATACAAAAAGACTAACCTTTTTCAACAATATTTTTATTTAAAGAATTGTCACTTTCCGCAGAGGAACAGATTTTGCTTAAATTAAAAAAAAAGAAACCAAACAAATTTTTTCCCAAACTTATCATTTCTAAGTAAAGATAGAACCATCTGCCCACTTACACCAGCTGGGTGTCTGGCCATGAATGTCTGATATTTCATGCCAAATTGAGTAGTTATCAATGGTTTATTATTTATTTATTTATTTGCCTACTTACTAAAAAAATTCTCTCCACACTCAGTTAATTTGCATAGCTGCAATTCCATGTTTTCCTCCTCATTTAATTTGTAATGCACCTGAAGAATATGGTTGCTGTGCTGACCCCCAATTCGAAGTCTAATGAAGTCTCACCACTTCCAGCAGAACTCTAAACAAATGCTACCCTGGAAATCAGACTGTAGTTTTCAAAAGAACACAAATGTTCATTTATCAAAATAATAATATCAACTGCTATTTGAGTGCTTTATTTATATATCATATGTAAGTGGCTAATCAGAAGTAATAGCTTATTATTAAATACAAATGGTTTCTTATTTACATAAATAATGCTTGTCTTACTTCTTTTGCCAGCTTTGGGTTCCCTGCTAGCCATCACAGACTATTGGCAGCCACAGTACTTCCCTGGTCTTGCCAACTTAAGTGGAAATAAATCTGATCTTTATTTTTAAATTGCAATTTAATATTGCTGAAATACACAAGACTGATTTGAAAATTTGGTTTTTTTATTCTGATTTTTTTCTCAGACCAGCCTTTCCTACACAGTTTGGAGTTCCATGGCTTAGTTCCATTGCCATGTTCACAGACTGATACTTGATCTCATTGCTGCTGTTCCTCAGCACACTGGTGGTACAGAGTCAATGGAATTGTAAAAATTGAAGATTTCATCCCTTGCCAATGCAGAATTGTTATTTATATAGATTGGGGTCTACTTCAATTTTGACTCATTTGGGGACTTTATTCAATACACCAAGGGTTTGCCTAAACAGGGACATTCAGGAAAGTTAATCCAAAGTAATTAAAACAGTGAATTTAAAGTGGATTAGTTAAACCACATTAAACCCCAGTGTGGACTGGGGTTTAATGTGGTTTAACTAATCCACTTTAAATTCATACCTTTAGTTAATTTGGATTAATTTTCCTGAGTGTCTCTGTTTAGACAAGCCCTAAAGCCCCAATCCTGTAAACAATTTATGCACACAAGTATTTGTATGTGATGCACTTAATTAGCCTCGACTCAGGAAAGCACTTAAGCTCTGCTGAAATCAATGGAACTTAAGTGTCCATGGCTGGTTTTACCTAAATTGGGACCAAAGGCACCACATGCAAAAATGTTGCCCCGGTCACTTACATTCACAGGAATCGTGGTTTATTTTTGGATGTTCTTAGAAAGAATTTTTTCTGATACCCAGTTTATTTTCTTTTTGCCCTTCTCCATTAAATCTGTGTATAGCCTTGCTCTGCTCAATCCAGTTCCTCTATCACTCGGTGTGCTGGCCCAACAGCTACAGTACACCACATTATGCTGATATGACTCTGTGCTGGTGCACTGCGTGTTACAAAATCAGGTTGGTTTCTTGACACATTTCAGAGGAAGTCTCACATGTATCAAATTTTAATGGAGCTAGTGTGGAGTATATGATTCTTTTTATTCTTTCCAACAGTAGTTCATCAGTTTTTTTCACTCTTGCTCACTCAATTTTCCTCGATTCCTTTAAATTTTTTCAGAACACATTAAGTCATGCCTCTTTGTCAAACTTACATGATGCATTTCATCATGTTTGATACAACTGCCAGTATGTCAAGCTATGCATTTTACTGAGAAAGCATGAGATGTTTGGTTCTCTACTGGAAGAAGACACAGTATCTTGTAGTAGGCATTTGGGACGTGTAATTAATAATAGGAGAATTACACTGAATCGTATCACTTGACATACAGGTTCACAAAGAGCTTATGTCAGCTCTACTAAACCCAAGGAGTTTAAAATTACTTAAGATCCATTTAAGTTATAGAGTAAATGTCTATGGCCAAAACTTATTATAATTCAGAGGAATAATGAGGTTACTTTTTCACACAAGAAGGCTCAGGTGGAGAATGAAAAGGACAGCATAAAGCTTGTAATTATTCTCCTTATGATTGGTAAATATTTTTAAATAATGTACAAAAGCAGAACTTGAGAGTGATTAAGTGAATAGTTACAATGGAAACTGCAAGTTGACAATAGTGTCAAGCAGATCCTACTGGAAGAAAATACATCAAGTTTAAAATCAATATAACTATTCTTATTGGCTATGTATAGCATATACACATTGTAGGGTCATTGTAAGATCTAGAAATGACAGAAATACTCCACAAATATTTTCCAGTTTCTCTATGGGAATTCAGTTGACAGAGGAGTGTAGTTTTATTTAACTCATGGGAGAATCTGCAGACATAAAAATTTCCTTGAGATTTTCTTAAGATTCCTGAGATTTCAAAATTTCCTGGATTACAGATCAAACATGAAATCCAAACAAGATGCTACAACAATTTGAAATACAACTAATGTGTGTATATATATTTATATATTTATATATTTGTATATGCACACAATCATGCATGCATGTACATGCAATAAAAATGTTTTGTATATAATTCACGTAAATATATATCAAAAATCTGTGGGAATTTTATACTGTTTGCATGAGTTAACTAAGAGCAAAAGTCAAGAAATTTTGCTTTATATTTTATTCAAGTGGCAAATCTATATTATACTTTTTCAAACTATATAAAATCCTCCTAACCAGTCCATATGCATGTAATGGCTTTATTCTACAGCTGATAACAAAGCTAGGCTACCCTCTTCCCTCCCAAGGATTGGAAACTAAAATGCTAGCAAGTAACATATGCATTTTTTGCTAGATATACTGCTTACACATGAGACGTGTGTATAAAACATAGCCAGATTACAGACCACACTACTTAAATGAAGGATGCTACTGAAAACATAACTAAATATAAACAAAGATTCTTCATAATTGCAATGTACAGCCAAGTAAAATTTAAAAAATATTTATAACCTCAAGAATATTTCAGTCAACACCTAATATAACATTATTTGCTTCACCTATACAAAGTTTACACACCTCTACTTGTGACTCTGCAGTAGGATGCATTGTGAACATAAACTAAGTAGATTGACTTTAACCCTTCACAATCTTGAAAACACAGAAATTACTAATATTTGGAATTTATTTTTCTCTTTATTGGTGCATATGTAGAAGGGATTTTTATTTACAGTGTTTTAATTTAGGGGTGGAACCTCCATTCTTGCTTAAAATGGCATTCTAAATGTTATGATTAGCTTAACAATTGATTGCCAATGAAACAAGAATAACTACTTTTGGCAGATTCTGCTGTTGTTTTTCCTGCTGGCTTTTGTTCCAGCTTTTATTTTCAATGGGAGTATTTTCACATTGAGAATACTGAGAGGGCCAAATCTTTTAAGACATCCCCTAAGCGCACACACAATTAGATATCCTGTGCTCTTGCAATTACCCCAGTAGTTATTTAGACAACTTGCAATTGCCTGACTTGAGGACTTGGTGGGAATATATGCCAAAGGCAGGTGCACACTTTCCTTTTTTGAACAGTAGCACAAAACTGCAGTCATATAAAGAAAAGGTCTTGATACCTTCAACACATATTTTACCTAATGAGCCCCGTCTATACACCCATAGCTTCAACATATAATATGCTATATAATTCTTCACATTGCCATTTCATCTCCCAAACACATGCTATTTTTGTGTATGTTCTTACCTAAAATGCACTATATTGCAAAAGCAGAAAATAGGAACTTCCATGTATTTATAGTGGACAGGTCACTGTGATATTTCCAGGCTGACTGTAGATGGCTGTATTATTTCTAAACCAAATGCAATGCCCTGTGTCAAACAAAATTGTATTTCCATCACTGAGCTGTTCAAGTTATTCAAAACATGGTATTACTAGAAAAAAATTATATGCTTGGCTGCTTGGCTTTTTTAATATCTGCTCTAACACAAAATATTTGCTCTTTAATGATCTGCTCTGACACAAAATAAATCTAAGGAGAGACAAACAGAAAATCTTTATTGTGAATGGAAAATGAAACTACGCGTTTGAAATTAATGAATATACAGACATGCAAGGAAATTCTCCTGTCTTCATTTGTTTTTTGTCCTGAGCTTTTTAATTTTACCAACAATTTAACTTTAAATGGCTCTTTCTACTTTAAACAATCTGATGTAGCAAAAAATGTAAATGTATGGCTGTAAAACACTATCATCAGCAGGCCGGAACCTACTTTGGTGCCTCTTTTCTTAATCAAACATCTGGGAATCAAAAACATCTGTAGACTGGCATGGAGTTAAGATTTCCTCTCTAAGTGTCTTTGGCAAAACCACATAGATAGGCGGATTATCTTGCCCTGAAATCACCCAAAAAGCAAAAAAGTTCCTTTCTTGGAATCAAGGGAATTATAAGAAGTATAATAGAGATTAGATACCATACATTCATCATGAAATTGTTATTAAACTTTAGAAGTTTTATTCCCGTTTCATTTCTAGGTGTATCTCAGATTGATCATCTTTCTTCCTATGTTACCTTGAAGTGTATTCTGACAGTCAAACGTGCCAGTTTTAGGCTTATTTTTCCAAGACTCAGGTTCAAATAATATTTCTGCTTCAGCTACCATGTATAATGTAGTATGTCTCTAGTTTCCCCTTTCTTTCTTGTACTGGTGTCTCCAAAGAAAAGCTTGGATACCTACTGCATCACCACACATAAACTGCAAAAAGGTCACAAGGAGCAACCTAAGTTACAAGGCGCTTCACACCTTCAAATGCTTCCATAAATGCACCCCTTGCAGGCTGTTTTTGCAAGAAAAATGAACTCTTCAATACTTGGGGCTCCTCTTCACATTCCTTCATGATTTCTAATGAAGGGCTGATGCCAAGCAAACGGCACGTTTACCGCATTTTCCAAGCCTTAAGTAAGAGATCTTTTGGACTGATCTCAATCGCGTGCCGGCGATCCGAGCGTGCCTTGGGAACAGACGCGATTGTCGGGTCGGGTTGTAGGCCCGTGCTCACTGACCCCCTTGCTGCGGGAGACAAGCGCCGCGGAGGGCAGCACCCACCTCGGGCCGCCCGGAGCTCCAGCCGAGCACTCGGCTCCTTCCACCAGGACGTTTCTGAACGCGGCCAGCCGCTCCCAAGGAGCGATGTTACGGACCCACTTTAAATTACCTTCATCTTAAGCCACTTCACCCCACCCCTCACCAGGCACAGCGTGACTGGTAACTACACTCTACGCACGCTTTATGTAAATACAAACAGATCGGGCTTCCTCAAGAGGCCGAAAGGCCTCGAAGAGACGCAAACCCTCCCAATTCGGAACAACCTCGGCGCTCAGCCGGTGGCGAGAAGCGGGCGCCGGCCAAGCCCCAGTTCGCCCTTCCCCTTCCAGCGGCGCCCCGCAGCCCCGGCGGGCACAGGCAGCTGCTCGGAAGCACCGAGAGCCCCGAGCAGGAACAAGGAGCAGGGGCCGGGAAGCCACTGGCTCAGGCGCCTGCGCGGCGGGAGCGGGGCGGTGCCACCGTGCGTCCCCGCGGGCGGGCAGGGAGCCCTTCCCCTTCCCTTCCCTTCTCTTCCCTGGGCCTCCCCCACCGCCTCCCCCTGCCCCGCGTCCCTCGCAGGGCGTCGGGCCGGCACGGGGGTCTGT
>VWZV01009186.1:0-31185 GCA_013397155.1 Irena cyanogastra | reverse complement strand
AACACCAGGAACGAGCTCCCGGCCAACAAACACCAGGAACGAGCTCCCGGCCAACAAACACCAGGAACGAGCTCCCGGGATGCCGGGACTCGAGTTCTGCCCCCGAGGGGAGGTGTGGGGAGTGGGCAGTGCCCCCCAGCAGCCCCTTCCTGCTGGGGTTGGGAGCTGCTGCAGGACCCCCGACGGGCTCCGCGTCCCTCTGGGAACACCCGGCTTCTCTCGCTGCAGGTCCCATGGCTGTTTTTTCTCTCTTTGCCATCTGGAATGGCCCTTGCTGAGGGGAGGGGAGGAGCAGGCTCGGAAAGCCCCGGTGGAGCTTCCCTTCTGCCCTGTTCCACTCTCAGTCCCAAACTTCTCCAGGGTTAAGGTCTGCACTGTGTTGCCCGTGCTCAGAATCCTCACCATGAGCTGGGACTGTGTGAGCTGGACATGATATGGATTGAGAAGAAATTCCAGAAGTCCTCACCCACCACCTGCATCCACGCATGTGGATCAGCAGGAATCTATCTCACTGATGCTCCACAGAATCCTTGTCACTCCTACAGCCTTCCAAAACCTCTCGGCACCTCCAGCAGGAAGCCCTGGTGCCTCTTCCTCCCGCTCCTGCCGCAGTGACCCGAGTGCCAGTCCCCAGCCTGGAGATGGGGAATTGCCACTGTCACCACCCCAGTGCTGCCCTTTGCCAGGGACACGTGGAGAAATGTGCAAACAGGAATTGTCTCTGTCCGAGAGCTGTGTGGGGCTGCTCCTGCTGCTCGTGCTGTGCCGGGGAAAACTGGCTCTGAAATCCTGCTCCTGCTGTGCCAGGCAAAACTGGCTCTGAAATCCTGCTCCTGCTGTGCCAGGCAAAACTGGCTCTGAAATCCTGCCCTGTGCTGTGCCAGGCAAAACTGGCTCTGAAATCCTGCTCCTGCTGTGCCAGGCAAAACTGGCTCTGAAATCCTGCCCTGTGCTGTGCCAGGCAAAACTGGCTCTGAAATCCTGCCCCATGCTGTGCCAGTGCTGCTGCTGCTGCTCCTGCTGTGCTACAGGAAACTGTCTCTGAAATCTTGCCCTGTGCTGTGCTGCTCCTGCCATGCCAGGGTAAACTGCCTTTGGCATCCTGCTCTCTGCTGTGCCACAGGAAATCTGCCTCTGGCACCCTGGTCTGCGCTGCTCCGTGCCAGGGTTTCTGTCAGTTCTCCTGCTGCTGCTCCCGCTGTGCCAGGGAAAACTGGCTCTGGCATCGTGCTCTGTGCTGTGCTGGTGCTGCTGTGCCAGGGAAAACTGGCTCTGGCATTGTGCTCCGTGCTGGTGCTGCTCCTGCTGTGCTGGTGACCTGCAGCATGCCAGTGTTCCCTGCCGGCGCTCTGTGCTGGTGCTGCTCCTGCTCTGCCTGAGCAATCTGGCTCTGGCATCCTGCCCTGTGCTGGTGCTGCTCCTGCTGTGCAGGGGAATCTGCCTCTGGCACCCTGGTGTGCACTGCTCCATGCTGGTCTTTGGTGCCAGTGCTGCTGTTGCTGCTCCTGCTGTGCCAGGGAAAGCTGCCCCTGGCACCCTGCTCTGAGCTGTGCTGGTGCTGCTCCTGCTGTGCCAGGGAAAGCTGCCCCTGGCACCCTGCTCTGAGCTGTGCTGGTGCTGCTCCTGCTGTGCCAGGGAAAGCTGCCCCTGGCACCCTGCTCTCTGCTGGTGCTGCTCCCCCTGTGCTGGGAAATCCGGCTCTGGGGCTGTCCTGGTGACTGCACCATGCTGCAGTCTGGGAGTGCAGCTCTGTACTCGTGCTGTGCCCTTGGAGTGCAGCTCTGTGCTGGTGCTGCT
The DNA here is from genome assembly GCA_013397155.1 of Irena cyanogastra. NCBI lineage: Eukaryota > Metazoa > Chordata > Aves > Passeriformes > Irenidae > Irena > Irena cyanogastra. The sequence continues at coordinate 29,388 of VWZV01009186.1, read as the reverse complement.
CTGCTGCCCTGGGAGTGCAGCTCTGTACTCGTGCTGTGCCCTTGGAGTGCAGCTCTGTGCTCCTGCTCCATGCTGGTGCTGCTCTGTGCTCCTGCTGTGCCCTGAGAATACAGCTCTGTGCTCCTGCTCCGTGCTGTGGGAGTGCAGCTCTGTGCTGGTGCTGCTCTGCTGCCCTGAGAATACAGCTCTGTACTCGTGCTGTGCCCTGGGAGTGCAGCTCTGTGCTCCTGCTCCGTGCTGGTGCTGCTCTGCTCTGCTGTGGGAGTGCAGCTCTGTGCTCCTGCTCCGTGCTGGTGCTGCTCTGCTCTGCTGTGGGAGTGCAGCTCTGTGCTCCTGCTCCGTGCTGGTGCTGCTCTGCTCTGCTGTGGGAGTGCAGCTCTGTGCTCCTGCTCCGTGCTGGTGCTGCTCTGCTCTGCTGTGGGAGTGCAGCTCTGTGCTCCTGCTCCGTGCTGGTGCTGCTCTGCTCTGCTGTGGGAGTGCAGCTCTGTGCTCCTGCTCCGTGCTGGTGCTGCTCTGCTCTGCTGTGGGAGTGCAGCTCTGTGCTCCTGCTCCGTGCTGGTGCTGCTCTGCTCTGCTGTGGGAGTGCAGCTCTGTGCTCCTGCTCTGTGCTGGTGCTGCTGTGCTGTGGGAGTGCAGCTCTGTGCTCCTGCTGTGCCCTGGGAATACAGCTCTGTGCTCCTGCTCTGTGCTGGTGCTGCACTCCCTGCTGGAGCTCCGTGTGCCACTGCCTGCCCTGCGCTGCTCCTGCTCTGTGACATCGCTCCAGCTGCATCCCCCGAGATTTAATCCATGCTCAGCAGCCCAGGCTGCATCCCCAGCCCAGCTCCATCCCCAGCCCTGGCCCAGCTCCATCCCCATCCCCAGCTCCATCCCCAGCTCCATCCCCAGCTCCATCCCCAGCTCCATCCCCAGCCCTATCCCCAGCTCCATCCCCAGCCCCATCCCCGTGCCAGTGTCCCAAGCTGACAAATCAATAAAGCACCACTGCAGTCCCACTGCAGGGCCCTGCTCCAGACTGCTCGTGATTCCTGGCTCCAGGGAAGCCGAGGAGGAGGGACCCAGGGCTCACCTCACAGCTGCCCCTTCCCAATGCCCCAGAGCAGCCCCAGACACGGCAGCACATCCCAGCCCCTCCATAAATCCGTGGGTCTAGCGGGGTCTGGCACGGCTGCTCTGGGATCCCCTGGGATTCCCTGCCCCTGCTGAACTTTGGTGCCCAAACTGCCAAAATCCTTCATGAAACCTGGGGGCTCTGTGAACTCCTTGGTGGATTGCCTCAGTCCCATGGATATTCCAGAGTGGGGGATTTTGCCTCAACCCCGTGGATATTCCATAATGGGGGCTTGCCTCAGTCCCATGGATATTCCACAGTGGAGGATTTCCGCTCAACCCCATGGATATTCCATAATGGGGGCTTGCCTCAGTCCCATGGATATTCCAGAGTGGGGGACTTCCTCTCAACCCCATGGATATTCCATAATGGGGGATTGCCTCAGTCCCATGGATATTCCAATTCCATGGATATTCCACAGTGGGGGATTTCCCCTCAGTCCCATGGATATTCCACAGTGGGGGATTTCCTCTCAGTCCCATGGATATTCCAATCCCATGGATATTCCACAGTGAGGGATTTCGCCTCAATCCCGTGGATATTCCACAGTGGAGGATTTCCCCTCAGTCCCGTGGATATTCCACAGTGGGGGATTGCCTCAGTCCCGTGGATATTCCATAATGGGGGATTTCCCCTCAGTCCCGTGGATATTCCATAATGGGGGATTTCCCCTCAGTCCCGTGGATATTCCATAATGGGAGATTTCCTCTCAGTCCCGTGGATATTCCAATCCCATGGATATTCCACAGTGGGAGATTTCCTCAGGCCCCTGGATATTCCAATGCTGTGTATATTCCATAGTGGGGGATTTCCCCTCAGTCCCATGGATATTCCGCAGTGTGGTATTTCCTCAGTCCCGTGGATATTCCAGGTGGGAATCCCAGACCCCGGTGCCAGCTCCTCCCTGCAGGTGCCAGCTGTGACAGTGCCCGTGTCCTGCTGAGGCTGCTCGTCCTTGGGGCAGAACCCACACCTGGGCAGGGACACCTGGGGGGGAACATTCCAGAGCTGCACCCCGGGCACGGGGACACAGAACCCGGCAGGGCTGGGACCCCTCCCACCATCCCAGGCTGCTCCAGCCCCAACGTCCAGCCTGGCCTGGGACCCTCCAGGATCCCGGGGCAGCCCCAGCTGCTCTGGGAATTCCAGCCCAGCCAGGAATTCCCAATTCCCAATCTCCCATCCAGCCCTGCCCTCTGGCACTGGGAGCCATTCCCTGTGTCCTGTCCCTCCAGGCCTTGTCCCCAGTCCCTCTCCAGCTCTCCTGGAGCCTTCCAGGCCATGGTGGGGGATCCCAGGTGTCTCTGGAACGTTCTCCGGCCGGGATGAACATTCCCAGCCCTCCAGGCCCTGGCAGGGGATCCCAGGTGTCTCCGGAACATTCTCCGGCCGGGATGAACATTCCCAGCCCTCCAGGCCCTGGCAGGGGATCCCAGGTGTCTCTGGAACGTTCTCCGGCCGGGATGAACATTCCCAGCCCTCCAGGCCCTGGCAGGGGATCCCAGGTGTCTCTGGAACGTTCTCCAGCCGGGATGAACGTTCGCAGCCCTCCAGGCCCTGGCAGGGGATCCCAGGTGTCTCCGGAACATTCTCCGGCCGGGATGAACATTCGCAGCCCGGCTCCATTCCCCGTGCCGGGCTGTGGCCTCGGCTCCGCACTCAGTCTGGGACACCAGGGGCTCGGACAGAGCCACGACAAGGGACAGAGACACCGCGCTGGGGACAGGGACAGAGTCGGTCCCGGCCCTCCCGGGACGCACCCGGCACGCCCCGGTGCCACCGCCGGTACCGGGCGGGTTTCCGCAGCTCCTCCCCCCGGCTGCCACCAAAGACCACCCGCTGCCAGTGGGATTTAGCACGTTTTACCCCGTTTTGGCTGGGTTTACCCGGGTTTAATGCATTTTAGCTGGCTTAAGCCCGTTTTATTCGAGGCCCGACCAGTTACAGCCCTGCCCATGGCACCGGCAGCTTTGGACCTCCCCGAGGCACCGGGCACTGCCGGCCCAGCACCAAGCTAGGGGCGCTGAGGCCGCAGCAGCCGAGCTGGAGCCCCGCTGCCCCGGGATCACGACTCACCTCTCCGGCGGCTCCTGGGCGGCGCCATCTTGAGACCCGCTCGGGTCACATGACACGTTCCGAGCTCTCGCGACAATTTTTTCTCCTGAGGGCCTCCCGACGCCCCGTTTCCCGCGCGCGCGCCGCAGAGATCTCGCGAGAGCCGCGTGCTGTAGACGGGGAGGACAAGATGGCGGCGACAACGACGATGGCGCTGGTGAGGGGGCGGCGGGGCGGGCCGAGCCGGGCCGGCTCTTCTCGGGGCCGGATAGAGGCGCGGCCGCTAAGGGGATGCGCCCGGGCCGGGCCCGCAGGGTGGGGTGGCGGCTCTGAGGGGACGGCGCCGCTTCCGGCCGGTTCTCCTCCGCTTCTGGGCTCCTGTCGCGGCCTTGTCCCTGTGGGGAAGGTGTCGGCCTTTCCCCGCCGGTTCTCCTGAGCTCCCGCCCCGCCGAGCTGTCCCGGGCCCTGCAGGTACCGCTGCCAGGCGCCGCGCAGGCCGCTGCTCCCAGATCCATTGCTTTAAACGCTTCTCTTTGGGTTCCTGTTCCCAAACTCTCCTGTTTAAATGCTCGCGTTTGGGCTCGGTTTCCAAATCCACTTGTCCGAATGCTGCTTTTGGGCTCCTGTTCCTACAATCCGCCTGGATTGCGTTTTGTGGGAGTTCTTTGTGGGCGCCGGGATGTTTTTGGAGCTTTGCTGGGTGGCTGCGGTGCGGGAGAGCCGGGATCTCCGGGATCCCCGGGGCTGCGGTGTGGGTCCCAATTTGGGGTCCCAGGGTCCTGATTTGGGGTCCCGGGCCCAGGGACCCCCATCCCAAACCCAAAATTGGGGTCCCAGACCGTTGAATTGGGGTTCTGGACCCAGAGACCCCCACCCAGAGCCCAAATTTGGGGTCCTAGACCCTTAAATTGGGGTCCCCGGGATTCCCGGGGCTGGGCTTTGCTGGACGCTGCAGTGTGGAAGAGCGGGATGCCGGGATCCCCGGGGCTGCGGTGCGGGAGAGCCGGGATGCCCGGGCTGTCCCGGGGCTGGGCCGTGAGCAGAGCCGTGGAAGCGCTGCCTCGGGGGGCCGGGCTGGCTCTGGGCTCGCTGAGATTTGTGTGAAGTGGAAATGGAAATTGGAAGTGAAATTAAATGGGCACCCCGCAGGTGCCGGGGCCCGGGGAGCCGCCCGGGAACACCCGCAGGCTCCCCAGGTGTCTGGAACGCCGGGCTGGGTCTGCGGTTCATTGCTGGGTTTGTTTCCTGCCTCCCCTCGTTGTTTTCCTGGAACAGACGGGATTTGTCTGAGGAACGGCTCTGGTTCCAGAGCAGCTCAGCCTTGCTGCAGGGGGCTGCTGCTATCCCAGGAGCAATCCTGTGTCCTGGAATTCCCTCTGTGCATTCACAGGCAGTGCTGCTCCCGTTTGGGAGTAAACACAAACAGCTCTGGCTTTGCTTGTGCCTCGTCTGCTCCCGTTTGGGAGTAAACACAAACAGCTCTGGCTTTGCTTGTGCCTCGTCTCCCCTCACTCCCTTGGACTGGGACGGTTCCAGGTCTGTGCTGGGGAGGAGGGGGCAGGTTTTGCTTTGTGAGGTTACCTGCGATTCCACAGGGATGGGAAGGAAACACCTGGCCGCAAAATTCCCATTTATCCTGCGGGCACACCTGCACGGGGATCCCTGTGGGGAATCCCTGTGACACACCTGCAGGGGGATCCCCAGGTGTGGGGAATCCCTGTGGACACCCTCACAGGAGGCTGGGCAGCAGGAGGAATTCCTCTGAGGAAAGAGTGCTCAGGCCCTGGCAGGGGCTGCCTGGGGAGGTTTGGAGTGCCCATCGCTGGAGGTGTCCCAGGAAGGGCTGGAGGTGGCACTGAGTGCTCTGGGCCGGGGACGGGGTGGGGACGAGTCACAGGCTGGGCTTGGCGGCGTGGAGGTGTTTTCCAACCTCAGTGATGCCAGTAGCACTGGGATCACACAGAGGCAGGTGTGTGGCTGGCTGCCTTTCAGATGCAAAACCAGCTCTGGTGTCCCTGGGCTCCTTGGCAGGCTGGGCAGGACCTGTGAGCGTCCATTCCACATTCCCTCCTTCCTTCTGACCCCGAGGGAGGTGTGCACCAGATCATCCTTCCTGGGCTGCTGTCCCGGGACAGGCCCGGGATGTGTGTGTGGGGTTCTCAGGGAGTGCAGGATCCTGATGGCACCTCGGTGTGAGACAGAGCCCAGGGATGTGTGTGGGGTTCTCAGGGAGTGCAGGATCCTGATGGCACCTCGGTGTGAGACAGAGCCCAGGGATGTGTGTGGGGTTCTCAGGGAGTGCAGGATCCTGATGGCACCTCGGTGTGAGACAGAGCCCAGGGATGTGTGTGGGGTTCTCAGGGAGTGCAGGATCCTGATGGCACCTCGGTGTGAGACAGAGCCCAGGGATGTGTGTGGGGTTCTCAGAGATGCAGGATCCTGAAGGCACCTCAGTGTCAGTGCTGGCTGTGGGGTCACCCCTTGAGGCTGTTCCAGGCTGATTCCTTGCTGAAGGACTCTGGGCAGTCTGGCACCTGTGGTGGCACCATATAAGGGCTGTGATCGTGCTCCCACTTCAGTGTTCCCCTCATTCCTCGGGCTGGGACCCTCCACGTCCCGTGGGTGTTCTCTTTTCTCTCTCCTGACTCCTGGCAATCTTTGGGCTCTCTGCAGCCCTGTGAATGGGCACAATGTTCTGGTGCCATTTGGGACAGCAGAATCTCTTTGGGGGTATTTTGGAGCACTCCTGTCACTATCAGCCCTCATGCCTTCACATCAGCTTCTCTGCCCATGCCTGGCTTCCTTCTGCATTCCTGAATTCCAGCGGGGCTGGGGGGTGGTCCTGCCCTGCAGGGATGTGGGGTCTCCACTGAGGGCTTCAGTGCCAGCAGCTGTAGCAGCCACAGTTCTGCTCCCTTGGCTGAGCTGGCAAAATCATTTGGGAGCCTGAAAGGATCAGTCACGGAGTCATGGGATCAAAGCCTGCTTTGGAATGGGAACAGGGTTAAATCTCATCCAGTTCCAGCCCCTGGCCCATCCCTGGGAGCGTTGAGGGCCAGGTTGGATGGAGGGAAGGTGTCCCTGCCCACGGAGGAGCTGTACAGCCCTTTCCCACCCAAACCCTTCCATGGTTCTGCCTCACTGGCCACGCCGGCAGCTGTGGGAGCCATCTGCTCACAAAGTGCTGCAGAAAGGGCCCGTTCTGGGAGCTTTGGGTTCCTGCCGGTCTCTGGGAGCACATCTGGGATGCAGTGCAGAAGCTTTGGATGTGCCCCGTGCTCTGCATTTGGCACATGCCAGCAGTCACTGCCAGCATTGCTGTTCCCGCTTGGGAGCATCCACAGGGTGTGGGAATGAGTGCCTAAAGCCATTGAGGAGTGCTGAAAGTTATCCTGTCCACAAGGGCTTCCAGAGTTCCAGTGGAACCCCCAAGGGCTTAGGTGGGAATAGGGACTGAGCTGAAATGGGGCTGTATCCACCAGGAAGGGCCTTCCCTGGACACTCACCTGTAGTTGAGGAATTTCCTTCTGGAAAGGGTGGTAAGGCCATTGGAAGGGGCTGCTGCTTGAGGTTTGAGGTGTCCATCCTTGGAGGTGTCCGAGGAGCGGCTGGACATGGCACTGAGTGCCCTGAGGTGGGGACCAGGCACAGGTTGGACTCTGTGATCCCGGAATCGTTTCCAACCCCCTGATCCTGGCATTCTGTGCTGCCCAGCTCTGACAGGCTCTCAGGTGATGTTCCTCTCTGCTGGGGGCAGCGTGAAAGGACTCCCTGAACTCCTGTTCACCCTGTCAGGGAGGTGGAGCAGGGATGGAGCCAAGTGCCCTGGCTGTGTGCTTCATCCTTCCTTTTTGCTCTTCTGTCTCCTTGAATCTCCATGGGATCTGCTGCTCGTGGTTCCCAAATAAACAGGATGCTGTCCTTCTCATGTGTTTGTATTTCAGAGAGTTCTCAGCCCTGTAACATATGTCCAGGAATGTTTCTGAACTCTTGGAGTTCAAACCCCCTAAAAGGGCCCAGCCGTGCTTATATGCCAGAATAGCAGCAGGAATCCAGTTCCCATTTATTTCTTTCCAAAGTTCCTGTTCTTCTGCTTCCTCTATCAGCTTTTCTCAAGTTTTTCTCTGCTTTCCTTGTTTCCATCTGGCTTTTATGGGATGTGAGAATAAGGTTTCAGGGGGAGGAGCCTGTGCAATCGTGGCTTTGTGCACAGGAGCTTGCCAGTTTGCAGCTGCAGCCACCTCTGTTCCCGTGTCAGCTCCCTGTTGGTGTCCTGGTGTTCCCATCATCCTCGTGTTCCTTGTGTCCCAGTCCAGCCATGGACCTCTGAAGGGAACAACTGCAGCTCTGGAGACTGTCCAGACACCTGGAGAGCAGGATTTTGTGTTGGGAGGGTTTGTTTTCTGTCTGCTCCATGTTCACTGATCCTGGAGAATGCTCCCAACCCCCAGAGGGAACTGGAGGCTGCACAAAACCAGGAGTCTCATTCTTGCTGTAAAATAAGAGTCAGATGATTGAGGATGTGTCCTGGAATCCTGGAATGGCTGGGGTGGGAGGGGAAGCTGTGACTGCCCCGTCCCTGGAAGTGTCCAGGGCCTGGATGGACAGGGCTTGGAGCAACCTGGGATAAAGGAAGGTGTCCCTGCCAGTGGCAGGGGGTGGGACTGTTGGAGCTTTGGGGTCCCTGCAAAGCGTTCCATGGTTCTGTGATTTGGGAAGGTTTCAGAGAAGGTTTTAAAATGAGAACTTGGGAAAGCTGGGTCGACAGGGCTGGGAGGGAGAAGTGGGAGGAGAACTTTGATGGAGACATTAGACAGTGGATCTTTTGAGGGGATGGGGATGATGTGAGCAAGGACTGGGGATTATCTGATTGTCTGTTCACAGAAAACGTGGCTGGAGCACTCTGTAAGCGTCCAACAATCTCTTAGTCTGTACAATTGCTGGGATGGCTCTTCCTGCAGGGAATGGCGGGGATATGAACCGGTTTTCCTGACATACAGCTGGGTCTGGGAAGGGTTTTTAGCCAACTCTCCTGTTCTGACATGAAGTGCTTTGACTTTGTGGGAAGGAAGACAGCTCACTCCCATGAGAACAGTTTTCCCTGAGCATCTTCTGTTTCCTTAGGGTACGGAGTCCATTAAGATGGAGAATGGGCAAAGCACGGCAGCAAAGCTGGGGCTGCCCCCTCTCACCCCAGAGCAGCAGGAGGCTCTCCAGAAAGTGAGTAAAACTGGTGGGAATTTGCTCTTTGGGGGGTGGTGGTGGTTGTGTTGTTAGTGAGCCTGTCACTGGCGGGGCCAAAGGGAACTCAGCATCAGATCTCTGGGGTCGTGGCCATGCTGGAGGGTCCCCCAGTCACATTTGGGCCCAGGAATTGCTTGGTTTGGTTTAGAGTTCATGGACACTTTCAGGAGCATGATGGGGAATTGCTGTTGGGGTGGCTGAGAGTGGGTTTAGTTTAAAAAGTCAATCAGCTCAGAAAAATGGCATCCTAAGTCAGATGGGAATTCTGAGCTGGGGTGTGGGTGCCACAAAGTCACTGAGGAGCAGCTGCTGCTCCGTGAGGACTGAAATTGGGATCTGCTCCACCTGGCCTGTCACTGTCCACACCTGCACACATCCCAGAATATCCCTGTCCTGGGGGTGGCAGGGGTGCAGAGCTCTGTCCTTGGGGGGCTCCATGTGGGTGTGCCTGTGCTGTCACAGCTGTCCCTCTGTGTGTGGCAGTTGGCTCCTGGCCTCGTTCCCTCTGGCTTCTCTGAGCCCACCCGTGCAAGCCCCCTTGTCCATTTCCGGGTTTCCAAAGCACACCCCTCAAATCCCTGGGTTAGATCCCCCCATTCCCTGACAGCTCCCAGACACAGCCATGGAGACCAGGTGCCACGGGGTGGCTGAGTGTGTGTCCCAGGGAGCAGGCACAGCTCTGGGATGAGGTTTGCCTTGGCACTGAGCCTCGGTGCCAGCACCGCTGCAGTCTCTGCCTTTGCCAGATTTGGGGAGGACTGAGAGAAACCCCAGAGGAGCCTTGCGTGGGCAGGCAGAGCCAGAGGTGAGCCAGGGCATTTAGGGAGCAGAGCTAGGGGAAGAGCTGGTGTGTTCTGGGAGCAGATCCAGAGGTGAGCCGGAGCATTTAGGGAGCAGGGCCATGGAAGAGCTGGTGTGTTCTGGGAGCAGATCCAGAGGTGAGCCAGGGCATTTAGGGAGCAGGGCCATGGAAGAGCTGGTGTGTTCTAGGAGCAGATCCAGATGTGAGCCAGGGCATTTAGGGAGCAGAGCTAGGGGAAGAGCTGATGTGTTCTGGGAGCAGAGCCAGAGGTGAGCTGGGGCATTTAGGGATCAGAGCTAGGGGAAGAGCTGGTGTGTTCTAGGAGCAGATCCAGAGGTGAGCCGGGGCATTTAGGGAGCAAGGCCAGGGAAGAGCTGGCGTGTTCTGGGAGCAGATCCAGAGCAGGCCGGGTGTGCTGAGAGGGGAGAGCCCAGCCCAGGGGTGGCCATGGGGAGGTGGAGCCCCTTCCCTCCTGTAGCACCCGTCTGTGCAGACGCTCTCTGGGAGGAGAGGACTGGAGGAGGCCGTGCCCGCCCCGGCCCTGCAGGTAAGGGGGTGCGAGGGCGGAAGAGGGGAATGCCAAGCTCCCGGTGCATGCTGCTTCCCCGCGCTGCCCCTCACCACGTCCGCCGTGTCCCAGGGCCTCGAGGTGCTGGGGAGCCGTGGGCAGTGCCCCGCTGCTTAGGGATGGAGAGCGGAAGGTTCCGGGAGCCGTGCTGCGGAGCCAGGCGTCGTTCCCTGCCCCGCTGCGTTGTCCTGCCCCTACAGCCCCTGTTCTCCTTCCAGGCCAAGAAGTACGCCATGGAGCAGAGCATCAAGAGCGTGCTGGTGAAACAAACCATCGCCCACCAGCAGCAGCAGCTCACCAACCTCCAGGTGAGACCCCCCTCCGAGCCGCTCCCTCTGCCTCGTGCTCCCCCCGACACGGTGGAGTTCTCAGGGCCCTCGGAACCAGAGCACAGCCCTGAGCCTGCAGCTCGCCCAGGCACCCTGACTAACCTCACAAATTGCCCGCAGATCTCTTTTGTTCCAAGAGGAAATGGTTAAAAGTTCCAGTCCTGTTGAATGTCCCTTCTTCAGATACAAGAAGCCAAAGAGTTTGCCGTGGGCTTTGCTTCTGAGCCATGTTTAAGGTGGTGAAGGCAGAAGGGATCCTGGGAACAGTGTCCTGTCACCATCTCCTCTGCCTGAGGGAGGGTCCCCGTGTCCCTGTGTCTCAGTGCTGCCCCATTTCCCTCCCCTGCACCCAGGTGCTTTCAATTGTGGAGAAGTTCTGTTGGCTGTTTCTGCTTGTACTGCAATGCCCATACCGGGAGAACCCTTAACTGGGGTTTGACCTCCCCTCCTTCAGAGGTTTCTGGAACATGTCTCAGTGCCTTTACTCAAAGTCAGGAAGCCCAAAACGAGGGCTTTGCCTGAGGAATCCCTGTGGATGTGCTCTCCCTGCCCAGCAGCTGAGGCCGTTTGGGGCTGTGCCTGGTTCTGAGGGTCTGCTCTAGTTGAGGGGCTCCTTTTAAATGCTGGGGGTGAATCAACGACAGTGGTCGCAGAGGTTACTATTGCCTTGAGTCCCCCCTGGGATCCCACCCTGCTTCCCGAGGCAGCGGCAGCAGCACAACCCCACCCTGGCCTGGTGGGACCGGACTCGGCGGGGTCCTGGCGCCGGACAGTCCTGGGGAGCAGGCAGCGAGGGCCGAGGAAGGAGAGGCCTCTCCGCAGGTGCCCCTGCGCCGCCGCTCTGCTTGAGTTTGTACAAACAGCCGTAGTATGCTCAGCTCCAACAGACTGAACTCTGTCTTTACTGTCTTTCAGATGGCAGCAGTGACAATGGGCTTTGGAGATCCTCTCTCACCTTTACAATCGGTCAATAGACATATTCACTTCTTCTGGGGCACTTGTCTTAGTCAGGGCCTAGCGTGGGGACGTTCGTAGTGGTGCCAATGCTCTTGTCCGCGCCCAGCGCAGCCCTCCCACATCCCCACCTGTACTGGACACGCCCAGGAGCAGAGCGAGGTGTCACTGCCCCGAGAAGACCCCAGGCTGTGCAGTCTGCGGGGACACTGCCACTCGGGGGCAAAGACAGCTTTAGATTTCCACCAGTTCTGAACACACCCGTGAAATTGTGGGAGCTGCATTTCTAGGGATGCTACAGTTCTGAGGTCCCGACCTAAAACTAACGGCCAAGGTAACTCACCAAGGGGCGATTTCTTGTGGAACAAGCTCCCAGCACCCAGAGCCGCCGGTGCTGGGGAGGACCGGGGTGCCGGAGGTTGGCAGAACATGGTGCAGCCCAGGCTCAGGCTCTCTTTACTGTGCACGGTCCAGACCAGGGCAGTATGGCACGTTCCGAGTGCAGCAAAAGCAGGATGGAAGGGACAGAACTGCAGGGCTGACCAGAGAACTTGTGTGAGCCTTTGTGCCCCTTCTAATCAGAGGCCACAAAGAGCTGAATGACTTGGCATGATCCATCCCCTCCTTTTTCCTAGACATGCTGGACAAAGCGTCCCATGACTCCTCTCTGCACCCAAAGGTTCATTTGTAAATTCATTTGCATTTGTAAATACCTCTCTGTCTTGCTGGAATATGAGATTTGTGCCTAGTGTAGCACACAGGTGGAGGTTTGAACTCCAAGAAAAAGGGCACTGAAGTGAAATCCCCAGTCTCCCTCCTTTGGCAGTGGGGGTGTGTCAGCGGGGAGCCAGAAGGGGTGTTGTGGGGCAGGGGTAAGTTTGGAATGGAACAGAGCAGCCATCTTGGTGTGGATTTGGCAGAGACGGCGTCCGAGCCCTCCTGCCCAGGGGCTCCCCCTATCCCTGGAGCTGCTGCCTGACAGTGGAACTCCAGCAATTTGGCCTAAATTGTTTCTGGCTCATTCTCCCCAGCTAGGCACAGCTGAGTTGGTGGCACAGGAAAGTTTTAATGGCTTCTGACCCTCCAGGGCACCGGTTCTCCTGCAGGGACCCCTTTTCCTCAGCTCTTTCTCCCTCGAGAGTCACAGATGGACACAGCCCAAGAACAGGAGCCTAGTACAGTTCAGAGCAGTCAGGATATCCCATTCTCGGCAGGTGCTTCGTGCCAGAGCCCACTCGGAATGCACAAAGTGCACACAGCCCCCTGTCCAGCCCCCTGTGCAGCACTTTTCCTGTTGCCAAGGTTCCCCAGTCCCTTTGTGGAGGCAGCACAGCCTGAGCTCCCTGAGCTCTGGGTCTCAGGGCCCGAGTTACAGCTTCCATGGGCTCAGTCCTCCCTCCATGTGTCACAGTGTGAGACTCCCTCATCCCTTCACCATCCCCTGGTGTCACTGTGTCATGACTGGTGCTGGTGGTGAGGGTTGTGCATCACCTGCTTTGCTTACAAGAGCACCCCGTGGTGGGGTTTGGCCTGTCCTTAAAAGAGCCTCCCAAATCCCTTTAGAGCAGCATTGCACAGCTACACGTGGGGGCTGCTGCCTGAGGCTTCAGGTGCTTTTCCATGTTACAGGAGGAGAAAGAGGCATAGGGGACAGTGAAATCAGCCTGGGGGCTGCTGAGAGCAGGGAGGTGTCCAGGCAGGAGCCCTGACCCCGACCTGAGCTGGGCTCAGGTGCCCAGGGCACATCCCCCACCTGAGTGCTCCTGTTGGTGACCCACAGACACCCGGAGTCAGCACAGCCCATCTCAGCTCTGCCTCCTGCAGCCCCAAAATCCCAGGGCCATTAAGACTGGAAAAGACCTCCAAGGTCATGGAGTCCAACCTGTGCCTGATCCCCACATTGTCCCCAGCCCAGAGCACCGAGTGCCACGTCCAGGTGTTCCCTGGGCACCTCCAGGGATGGGGACTCCACACCTCCCTGGGCAGCCTCTTCCAATGCCTGACCACCCTTTCCAGGAAGGAATTCTGCTGTCTGAAAATCCTGAGTCCTCCTCATTCCCCCACCTCTCCTTTAGAGTCCTGTGGCAGGGCAAGGTGGGGATTTCCTCCTGCAGAGGCTCCTCGGGAGAGTTGCCTCCCTGGGACATCCAGGGTGACACTGGTGGTGGCTCTGACCACCTAAACAGATATGCTGCAGACTGAGGGGCTTTTTGCAAAGCTGGGAATGTGCTGGAGCACCTGGGAGCCCAGGCAGCCTCTGTCCTGCATGTGTACGTGCCATAGTCCTGCTGGTCACAGCCTGCAGAGTAAAGAGAGCCGTGGCCCAGCCGTGCCGGGAGATCCTTAGCCAGGCAGGGGGCAAGCTGGATGTCACCACAGGAGCAGCAGCTGGGGCTGGATGTCACCTGAGGGGCAGTCTGGGCTGAATGTCACCCTAAGAGCAACAGTTGGGGCTGGATGTCACTACAGGAGCAACTTTTGAGGCTTGATGTCACCTCAGGAGCAGCAGTTGGGGTTTAATGTCACCTCAGGGGCAGAGTCTGGGGCTTGTTGTCAACTCAGGGGCAGAGTCCAGGGCTTGTTGTCACCTCAGGAGCAGCAGTTGGGGATTAATGTCACCTCAAGAGAAGAGTCCTGGGCTTGTTGTCACCTCAAGAGCAGCAGTTGGGGTTTAATGTCACCTCAGGGGAAAAGTCTGGGGCTTGTTGTCACCTCAGGGGCAGAGTCCTGGGCTTGCTGTCACCTCAGGAGCAGCAGTTGGGGTTTAATGTCGCCTCAGGGACAGTCTGGGGTGAGAGCTGCCCCTGTTTGCAGTGTCCTGTATGGAGTGGCAGGAGTTAAACCCTCCCAGGCTGTTCCCTCCTGTGGCCAGGTGCAGTAGGGAGCAGGAGTCCCTCAGGTACAGGCTGTGTCCATGCTGCTGCGCCTGTCACAGCTCAGCTCTCCCTCCTTTTGGGCTGCAGCATCCCCAGGCAGAGCTCCTGTGCTCATTAGGGCACCCCAAAAGTCAGCCTTGAGAAGGCCCTGGGTGCTTTCCCTCTGCCCCAGGGGTCCCCAGGCATGGCAGAGCTCCTCTGCTCGTTAGGGCACCCCAGAAATCATCTCCTGGTTGCAGTCCCTCTGCCCTGGGGGTGCTAGGGAGGGAAGGGGGTGCTCAGAGCTCCCTGCTGTGGTGCTGGGCAGGGCCAGAGGCATCGCCTGCTGCTGCTGCACGTGCTCTGCACCAGCCTCTTCTGCCCCAGGTGTGTCCCACCTGCCCCAGAGCCGTCCCCTCACATGCAGGCAGTGACTCCTCCAGAGCCCCGTGGTGTGGCCACGTCCCTCTCCAGGGCCACATCCCTCAGCAGTTCTAGAGCTGCTCTGGGGGTGGCAGACACCAAGGACACACTGTGCTCTGCTTTTGGGATCCCTCCTGTGAGGAATGGCTGGATTTGTCTTGAAAACAGGTTTCCAGGCAGACTGAGGCCGCAGTAGCAGAAACCCTGTGTGCAGCACCCACGTGCTGGGGCTGCACCAGTACAGCCAGTGCCGCCAGGCAGGGATGAGTACTGGCACCACGCGCTTCCCAGGAGTCCCACTGGGCCACGGAAGTGTTTGGCTTTGCTGTTGAGCTGTGGAAGTGGTGCCCAGTACTGGATCTCGGACTGCCGGGGGTGGGGGGAGGCTCTGGTGCCACAGGGAGCGGGGGGAGGTTCCCAGTTCCAGACCCTTTGCTGCGGGGCGGGGGCGGGAGTGCCGATGGATCTCTGCCGTTGGGGGGAGCGGGAGGGATTCTCCCAGTGCCCAGAGCTGAGCCCTTTGCTGCCTGGAGGGGGAAGCTGCCCTAGAGCCAAGGGATTCCCTCCTCCTGCAGGCGTGGCTGGAGATGAGATCAGGCCGGGGGGGCCGCAGGCGTCTGCCCCGGGACGAGCCGGACTTTATCCGGGAGTGAGCCGGGCGGATCCGCTCCAGCGCCCTGGCAGCGAGCAGGGAAATCCTTCCGATCCAGGCTGTGCCAGAGCTGCCGCCAGGGCTGGCTCCCGGGAGGGAAGCAGGATGGGGAAGAGGCCCCGGTGGCCGCGGCCAGCCCGGCACTGACCGGCCAGTCCTTGTCTCGCTACAGATGGCAGCTCAGAGGCAGCGGGCGCTCGCCATCATGTGCCGGGTCTACGTGGGCTCCATCTACTACGAGCTGGGGGAGGACACCATCCGCCAGGCCTTCGCCCCCTTCGGGCCCATCAAGAGCATCGACATGTCCTGGGACTCGGTCACCATGAAGCACAAGGTGGGACGGGGCTGCCAGGCTGCTGGGACGGGGTGGAACTGGATGAGCTTTGAGGTGCTGTCCCACCCAAACCATTGTGGGATTGCCTGGATCTGGCAAAGAGCAGGTGAACTGTGCTGGGAAGGGGTGGAATTCCTTGTGGGCAGCGAGAGCTGGTGCTGATGGCCCAGTGATGAGGCGTTTTGGGGTCTTGTGCAAGGACATTTCCTTCAGCCGTGTGTCCTAAACACAAAATGAGCAGCTTTGCAGAATTCTGAATGAGATACTGGGAAGGAATCCTTCCCTGTGAGGGTGGTGAGGCCCTGGCACAGGTTGCCCAGAGAATCTGTGGCTGCCCCATCCCTGGAGGTGTCCAAGGTCAGGCTGGATGGGGCTTGGAGCAGCCTGGTCTAGTGGAAGGTGTGGAACTGGATGGGCTTTAAGGGCTCTAAGGTCCCTGCAATCCAAACCTTTCCACGATTCCCAGCCCTCAAGGACCATCCTCCTCTCTTCAAGGCTTTCCAGGTGCAGCCAGGAGAAGAACGGGCCTCTATCCTTATGAAGAACAGGCTCCTTTTTAGCACTGGGGGTAAATGTTTGCAGCTCCTTGATCTGCTGAGGATGGGATTCTGTGGTGGGAGCCAGGGGTGTATGGGATGAAGTGCATGGAATCAGAGTCATTGAGGTTGGAAAAGAGCACCCAGAGCACTGAGTGCCACATTCAGTCATTCCTTGGACACCTCCAGGGGTGGGGACTCCACACCTCCTTGGACAGCCCCTTCTAATGCCTGACCACCCTCTCAATGAAGAAATTCCTCCTGCTGCCCAGCCTGAAGCTCTGCTGAAGTGCTGACAAGGCAGCAGCCCTTAGTTGGGTGGGGTTTTGCTGCAGGACCGCAGAGTCGGAGAGGCTCCAGAATCAGATGCCCTTGGGGGAACCTCTGCAGGCCATTTTCTGCCATAATAAACTGCTCCTCTAAGGAATCTCCTTGGGTCCATGGGAAAGCTTGGCTGCATTAGACTGGCACAGCTGGAGTGGCTGACAGGTGTCTCCTCCCATGCCAGGGCTTTGCCTTTGTGGAATACGAGGTTCCCGAGGCCGCCCAGCTGGCCCTGGAGCAGATGAATTCTGTCATGCTGGGGGGAAGGAACATCAAGGTGAGTAACACGCCTGCTCTGAAAATTCCTGCTTCTCTCCTCCTGGTAAGAAGGGTTTCATGCCTGGAAACGCTCCCTGCAGCACTGGGATGGGGGAAGGAGCCTAAAGACTGTTCCCTGATGGACCTTCATGTCCAGCGTGGAGCACACAGGGGCTCTGGGTCCCTCCTCTCCAAGGAGAAACCCCCAAGTCCCACCTGAGATTGGCTCCAGGTGGGAAACTCAGGTTTTCCCACCCACACATGGAATTCTTTTGAAGACAAAGCAAAGTTGATTCTTTATATCTTTTATGATGTCTCTGACACGCCCGGAGTGTGTGCAGAGTCCCACGGCCCAGGGCGTTTAGGAAAGAGGGAGGAACGCTGTAATTTGCTTGCAGAATCCTTCTCAGTCCCTGGAAGTTGGTGTTTGGCAGGTCAGGGAGGGTAAAGGGGTGCAGGGAGGAGGCAGCAGAGCCCAGGATCCCGGTGGTGCAGGCTGTTCCGTAGCCTGTTCCCTCTGCTGGTGGTGGATGGCCCTCTGAGGTGTGCTGTGGCTTGCACAGGCAGGGAGGGGCCAAGTGCTGTCCTGCTCCGTGGGCTGTCAATTTCACAGAATAATGGAACTGTTCACATGGGAATAATGGAACTGTTCACATGGGAAATCCCTGCCAGCCTGTCGAGTCCAGTCTGTCACCCAGCCCCACCTTGTCACCCAGCCCAGAGTGCTCCTTTGATGTCTCCAGGGATGGGCACTCCAGCACCTCCTTGGGCCGCCCCTTCCAGTGCCTGACCAGCCTTTTCCTTGAAGAAATTCCTCCTGATGTCCAGCCTGACCCTCCCCTGGCACAGCTCGAGGCTGTGTCCTGTTCCTGTCCCTGGGAGCAGAGCCCACCCCCCCGGCTGTCCCCTCCTGTCAGGAGTTGTGCAGAGCCACAAGGTCCCCCTGAGCCCCCTTTTCTCCAGGCTGGGCCCCTTTCCAGCTCCCTCAGCCACTCCTGGGGCTCCAGGCCCTTCCCAGCTCCATTCCCATCCCTGTCCCTGCAGGTGGGGAGGCCCAGCAACATCGGGCAGGCTCAGCCCATCATTGACCAGCTGGCCGAGGAGGCCCGGGCCTTCAACCGCATCTACGTGGCCTCCGTGCACCAGGACCTGTCCGACGACGACATCAAGAGCGTCTTCGAAGCCTTTGGGAAGATCAAATCCTGCACCTTGGCCAGGGACCCCACGACAGGGAAGCACAAAGGCTACGGCTTCATTGGTACAGCGAGGTGGAGCTGGGGCAGGGCAGGGCAGGGCAGGGAGCTTCCCCTGCTCCTGGGGCTGGCTCTGGGGCTGGGCTTTCCACCCCAGTGAAGGGGTTGCATTAAGTGGTGGGAATACATTTGGGGCATGGCAGGGCTGGGTTTAGAAATGTAATTTATAGTGGCTGTGAGGGGGTGAGGCCCTGGCACAGGGTGCCCAGAGCAGCTGTGGCTGCCTCATCCCTGGCAGTGTCCAAGGCCAGGCTGGACAGGCTTGGAGCAGCCTGGGACAGGGGAAGGTGGCCCTGGCCATGGCAGGGGTCAGGGGGTGGGACTGGATGGTCGTTAAGGTCCCTTCCCCCCAAACCATTCCGTGATTCCATGATGGAACAAGGCTCATTTGCCAATGATCTCTTCCTGCAGAGTACGAGAAGGCCCAGTCCTCCCAGGACGCCGTCTCCTCCATGAACCTCTTTGACCTGGGGGGCCAGTACCTGCGGGTGGGCAAGGCCGTGACGCCCCCGATGCCGCTCCTGACCCCAGCCACACCTGGGGGGCTCCCACCTGCAGCTGCTGTTGCTGCTGCCGCCGCCACCGCCAAGATCACGGCACAGGTGAGACACGGGGATGGCTCGGGGACAGCTCAGGGGAGGCACAGGGACATCTCAGGTGAGACATGGGGATGGCTCAGGGCAGGCACAGGCACAACTTGGAGCACAGCACAGGTGAAACACGGAGATGGCTCAGAAGAGGCACAGGCACAGCTCGGGAGGCACAGGGGCAGCTCAGGGGAGGCACAGGCACAGCTCAGAGCACTGCACAGGTGAGACACGGGGATGGCACGGGGACAGCAGAGGTAAAGCATGGGGCCAGCACAGAGCACTGCACAGGTGAGACACGGGGATGGCTCAGGTGAGACACGGGGATGGCACGGGGACAGCAGAGGTAAAGCATGGGGCCAGCACAGAGCACTGCACAGGTGCCCAGAGCAGCTGTGGCTGCCCCGTACCTGGAAGTGTCCAAGGCCAGGCTGGATGGGGCTTGGAGCAGCCTGGTACAGTGGAAGGTGTCCCTGCCCATGGCAGGGGTGGCACTGGACACTCTTTAAGGTTCCTTCCAACCCCATACATTGCAGGATTCCAGATCATGCTCTGTCCCAGGATTTCACACATGGAAGCTTGTCCCTGGCACCTGGGGAATCTGGGACACCACACTTTGGAATGATCTGGCACAGCTGATGAGAGCTTTATTTCAAGAACTGGTGGGGAAGGGTGGAGAGAATTCCTAGTCTGGAAATCAAACCAACAGTGAAGGAAAAATGGTGGCAGGAGAGGCTGAAAGAGAGCAGAGAAGGACATGGAAGGGGTGAGGGGTGGGGGCAGGTGTGAGCAGCACTCTGGTTGAAGGTCACAGCTGTAGCAGGGTGGAACAGGCCTGAAGTGGCTTTGGGCTGTTGGGAAACAGGCAAGGGCAGTGATGGGGTGGGTTGGATATTGATACAGACCTCGAGCTCCTGGTTTAGTTTTCCTGAAGTCCCAGGAGCTGCAGGGTGGGACCACTGGGCACAGATTCCCATGGCTGTGCCCCCATCGCTGCCTTGGGCAGCAGGATCCCCCCATAGCACTGGAGCCCACGGAGCAAGAGAATTCAGCACTGTTGTGTTTTGGGATTTCCTAGGGCAGGAGTTGGTGCTCAGTGCAGCCCCTGGTGCTGCTGCAGCAGAGCTGAGGCTCCTGAAGGGTTTTTGGGGAGTGTTTCCCTGAATCAAAGGTGGAGACAGGAGTGGGAGGAGCTGCCCCTCACATGGAACTCGCAGGTCCCAGGAAAGATTGCGCAGGTCTGGAAACATGCAGTCAAGGGAGGGAGGAAGTCGAGACATGGCTGGAATTACTTGGATCCAAATCACTTTGGGAAAGAAGTATGGACTCTGCTTAAGTGAAATGGTGGGGATCTAGGTGACACAGCCATGGGTAAATCCTGCTGTTCTGCCAAGAAACTGCAGGATCTGCTCCTGCGAGGAGAGTGGCACTAAAGAGAGAGGAGCAAGGGTCACCCCTGTCTGCCAGAGGCAGGAAAGGTCAGACTTGCAAGGAAGTGAAGGAATCAGAAGTAGTGGGAGAAGTTTTTTAGCCATTTCAATGAGAAGTGGGGGCAGCTGGTGACCAGTGCAGCCAGAAATTCCAGTGGTTTTGTTCCAGCACTTTCCCATTCCCCTTCATTAGGAGCTTCATCTCCAGTGGAAACAGGAGTGCCCTGTGGGCACTGGGAGCAGACCCTGATGGGATGGGTTGGATCACAGAGTTTGAGGATTTATGTAGAGGAGAGTTGGGATATCTCAGCAGCAGCTTTGAGTCACAGATACACTCTCTGTGGAGTGTGGTTCCTCTCCACCCTTCCCCACCAGTTCTTGAAATAAAGCTCTCATCAGCTGTGCCAGATCATTCCAAAGTGTGGTGTCCCAGATTCCCCAGGTGCCAGGGACAAGCTTCCATGTGTGAAGAGCTCTGTCACTCTCCATTGGGAGTGGAGCGACAAAACCTTGGGATCTTTGCTCTGCCACATCAGGGATTACAGGAGCCCTGAGAACACAAGGAAGAGAAGGATGTGGGCAATTAAACCAGGGATACAGAGGCCTGGAAAGCAGCAACAGACGAAAACATTGGGATCCTGGGGTGTGTTCTAGGCACATTATTTTCAGTACTTCCGTGGAAGTGCTTATTGTTCAGCTGGATGTTCCTCCCGAATGTTGTTAGAGTTGTGGGCATCTGGAGCCAGGGTGTTCATTGGGATTTGAGTTCCAGGAAGAGGTTTTTCTTCCAAGGTGCTTCAGAGTTTCTGTTTCTCTGCTGGGCTGGGTGACACCTTTGCCTTCCCGAGCAGCACTGGGAGCTCCTGGGAGTGGGATATGGGGCAGCTCCTGGGAATGGGGTTTGGGGCAGCTCCTGGGAATGGGGTTTGGGGCAGCTCCTGGAAATGGAGTAATGGGGCAGCTCCTGGGAATGGGGTATGAGGCAGCTCCTGGGAATGGGGTTTGGGGCAGCTCCTGGTAATGGGGTAATGGGGCAGCTCCTGGGAATGGGGTTTGGGGCAGCTCCTGGGAATGGGGTTTGGGGCAGCTCCTGGAAATGGAGTAATGGGGCAGCTCCTGGGAATGGGGTTTGGGGCAGCTCCTGGGAATGGGGTAATGGGACAGCTCCTAGGAATGGGGTATGAGGCAGCTCCTGGGAATGGGGCAGCTCCTGGGAATGGGGTTTGGGGCAGCTCCTGGAAATGGGGTATGAGGCAGCTCCTGGGAATGGGGCAGCTCCTGGGAATGGGGTAATGGGGCAGCTCCTAGGAATGGGGTTTGGGGCATTTCCCAATTTTCAGGTGTGGGACAGCTGAGCCTGGCTGGCTGCTCTGCAGGGACAGGCCCTGGGCAGGGGTAACCTGAGCTTTTCCTGTGTCCCGCAGGAAGCCGTGGCAGGAGCCGCAGTGCTGGGCACGCTGGCCACCCCGGGGCTCGTGTCCCCTGCCCTGACCCTGGCCCAGCCCCTGGGGGCTCTGCCCCAGGCCGTGATGGCTGCACAGGCCCCTGGTGTCATCACAGGTGGGTCTCCTCCTCCTGGCACCTGTGTCCCCTGTCTGCTGGCACCTCTGTGCATCCCCTTCTGTCACCTGTGTGTGTCCCCTCTTGCTGGCACCTGTGTGTGCCCCCTTCCCCCTCCTCCTGGCACCTCTGTCCCCTGTCTGCAGGCAGCTGTGTGTGTCCCCTTCTGTCACCTGTGTCTGTCCCCTCTTGCTGGCCCCTGTGTCCCTTCCTGCTGGCACCTGTGTGTGCCCCCTTCCTCCTGGCATCTGTGTCCTCTTCCTTCTGCCATGTGTGTGTGGTCTTGTCATCTGTGTGCTTCTCCTCCTGTCACCTGCACCTGTCTGTCCCCTCCTCCTGTCACCCATGTGTGCTCTTCCCTTGTCACCTCTGTGGGTCCCCTTGCTCCTGTCACCTGTGTGTGCTCTGCCTCTTGTCATCCGTGTCCCTTTGCCACAGATGGGGCTCTGTGCCTGGAGTCCACCTGGAGCCAGAATCCTGCTCCTGGCCCTGCCTGGGCAAGAGCTTGGATGTTCTATGGATTAATTTGGGTGTCCAATAGATGGGACAGGCTGTGGGTTCCCAGCAGGAACACCTGGCATGGGGGGGAAAGCTGGATAACTGGCACTGGGTGTCACTGACCAGTGTGCAGGTGTCACTGACCGTGGCCTGGGTACCACTGAATGTTCCCCAGGTGTCACTACTGTCCAGGTCTCACTGCCCATTGCCCAGGTGTCACTGACCACTGTCCAGGTGTCACCGACCATTGCCCAGATGTCACTGACCACTGTCCAGGTCTCACTGACCATTGCCCAGGTGTCACCAACCATCACCCAGGTGTCACTGACCACTGTCCAGGTCTCTGCCCGTTGCCCAGGTGTCACCGACCATCACCCAGGTGTCACTGACCACTGTCCAGGTCTCACTGACCATTGCCCAGGTGTCACTGACCACTGTCCAGGTCTCACTGACCATTGCCCAGGTGTCACTGACCACTGTCCAGGTCTCTGCCCGTTGCCCAGGTGTCACCGACCATCACCCAGGTGTCACTGACCACTGTCCAGGTCTCACTGCCCATTGCCCAGATGTCACCGACCATCACCCAGGTCTCACTGCCCATTGCCCAGATGTCACGGACCACTGTCCAGGTGTCACTAACCATCACCCAGGTGTCACTGACCATCCTCCTGTCCCTGTGCTCTCCCAGGTGTGACCCCTGCCCGGCCGCCCATCCCGGTGACCATCCCGCAGGTGGGGGTCGTGAATCCCATCCTGGCCAGTCCCCCGGCGCTGGGGCTGGTGGAGGTGAAGAAGGAGAAGGAGGAGGAGGAGGTGTTCCAGGAGTCGGAGCGGCCAGAGATGCTGAGCGAGCAGGAGCACATGAGCATTTCCGGCAGCAGCGCCCGCCACATGGTCATGCAGAAGCTGCTCCGCAAGCAGGAGGTGAGTCCGGGAGGTGACAGCTGCCACCTGTATCCCAGCTTGGCCTCTGCACGTCGTGGGGCTTAGGGGCACCCACAGAACCTCTGAGCTCTGGAACACCCACAGAACCTCTGAGATTGGGGGGCTCAGGAACACCCACAGAACCTCTGAGATTGGGGGGCTCGGGAACACCCACAGAACCTCTGAGATTGCGGGGCTCGGGAACACCCACAGAACCTCTGAGCTCTGGAACACCCACAGAACCTCTGAGCTCAGGGGGCTCAGGGAACACCTGGCATTGCTCTTCAGGATTGAGTTGGATTGATTGATTGATTGATTGATTGATTGATTGATTGGAGTGCCAGGACAGGGAGAACGGCTTCCCACAGCCAGAGGGCAGGGTTGGATGGGATCCTGGGAAGGAATCCTTCCCCGTGAGGGTGGGCAGGCCCTGGCACAGGGTGCCCAGGCAAGCTGTGGCTGCCCCTGGGTCCCTGGCAGTGTCCAAGGCTGGACAGGGCTTGGAGCAGCCTGGGACAGTAGAAGGTGTCCCTGCCCATGGCAGGGGGTGGAGCTGGATGGGCTTTTAGTCCCTCCATCCCAAACCATCCTGGAATTCCAGGATCTTCCCCGAGTCCCTTGAGGGCTCAGAGCAGGCCCTGGTGAGGTGTCTCTGACCGAACTCTGTCCCTGGTGTCACTGAATCAAACCCTGGTGGCCTTTGGGCTGGAAGGGTGGGACAGGCCCAGGCCAGGCCAGTCTATGCCAAGTACCAAGTTTACCTTTTCCCCACAACATTCCACAGTGGAGTGAGTCCTGTCCAGAATCCCAGAGGAGCCCCCAGTCTGGGTGACCAGGTGGGCATTGGTCACAGGTTGGACTCAGTGGTCTTGGAGGTCTTTCCCCACCTTAAGTGATTCTGTGAAGCCCTGAGGTGTTGATCAAACAGAACTTCATGGGAATTGCAATGAGGAAGAGGCCAAGAATGAGGATTAATAACATTAAACAGAACAATGGATTTTTGTGGGGGCTGTTGGACGGGACTTGGTAATCTTGCCTGGGCATGTCCAGTTTGTTCCTTTGCTGGAGTTTCCTGACAGACTTCCTGAGCTCTGACAGGGAATCTGCAGCATTTCTTCCCCATTTGCTAATAGGGACAATGCTGGCAGCATTCCCTAAGGAACGAGGGCTCCCCCTTCTTCCCAAGGGTGCCTGAAGTTAAACACACCCTAGAGCTCCTGTCCTGTCACAACCACCTTTCCCAAAGACTCAATCTGTGGCACAGCTTGTCTTGGGAAAAGCTGAGCAGAGCTAAATAGTCTTACTTAAGGTATAAAAAAAACTAAAACCCCCAAAAAACAAAACTTGTAAGTCTTTTTTAATAAAATGCTCTGCCCCAAGCTGTTCAGAATTCTGAGCTTACAAGTGCCCATGGTGTGGGCTGTGAGGAACAGCCACAGGAAACGTGTTCACATGGAGCCTGGAATGGGATGGGGCAGAGCCAGGAATGCCCAGGTGTGCCAGGGCCAGGTGCACAGAACAGCCTGCCCAGAGGGGAGGTGGAAATCCTGTCCTTGAAGGTACCCAGAGGCCACTGGACATGGCCCTGGAGCTCAGGCCAGGTGACTTCAGCTGTCCCTTCTGATCTGACATCCCAAAGGGCTCAGTCATGGAAGGGCTGGGTGCAGGTGTGTCACCTACCTGTGCGTCCTGTTGGGAGCACCCAGAACACCTGGGGAATCCTTCAGCTTTACTGGGAGGGAGGAAAGGAAAACAAAGAGAGTTGTGACCAAACTGAGGAATTGTTGAGGAAAAGCCAAAAATACCTGGATGGCAGCAGCACAGGGAAAATGAGGGTGGTGCCCAGGGCTCATTGTGCTTCCAGGGTGTATCCCAGGAAAGCACACAGCATTCCCAACCCAGGGGAATTCTGATCCAGGGGCCAGCCCCTCACAGGCAGCAGCAAACAGACCTGGGAACCTGGCTGACCCTGAGCCATCAGTCCTAGGGAATGTCCCAGGAACCTGGCTGACCCTGAGCCATCAGTCCCAGGGAATGTCCTGGGTGACCCTGAGCCATCAGTCCCAGGGAATGTCCCGAGAACCTGGCTGACCCTGAGCCATCAGTCCCAGGGAATGTCCTGGGTGACCCTGAGCCATCAGTCCCGGGAACCTGGGTGACCCTGAGCCATCAGTCCCAGGCAATGTCCCAGGAACCTGGGTGACCCTGAGCCATCAGTCCCAGGGAATGTCCCAGGAACCTGGCTGAACCTGAGCCATCCGTCCCAGGGACTGTCCTGGGTTACCCTGAGCCATCAGTCCCGGGAACCTGGCTGACCCTGAGCCATCAGTCCCAGGGAATGTCCCAGGAACCTGGGTGACCCTGAGCCATCAGTCCCAGGGAATGTCCTGGGTGACCCTGAGCCATCAGTCCCAGGAGTGTCCCTGCAGCAGCCAGCCTGGGGACTGGGGCTGGGGCTGTCTCCTCGGCGTGTCCCCAGGCGTTCATTGCCTCCTCCATTCCCTTGCAGTCCACGGTGATGGTGCTGCGGAACATGGTGGATCCCAAGGACATCGACGATGACCTGGAGGGAGAAGTGACGGAGGAGTGCGGCAAGTTTGGGGCTGTGAACAGGGTCATCATCTACCAGGAGAAGCAGGGCGAGGAGGAGGATGCCGAGATCATCGTCAAGATCTTTGTGGAGTTCTCCATGGCCTCAGAGACTCACAAGGCCATCCAGGCGCTCAATGGGCGCTGGTTCGCGGGCAGGAAGGTGGTGGCTGAGGTCTACGACCAGGAGAGGTTTGACAACAGCGACCTCTCGGCATGAACTGCATCCCAGGGCTGGGCTTGGATCTGGGAACGGGCCAGCTGATCCCAGAGCTTGGCTGGGCTTGGATCTGGGAATGGGCCAGCTGATCCTAGGGCTTGGCTGGGCTTAGATCTGGGAATGGCCTAACTTTGATCCCAGGTCTTGGCTGGGCTTGGATCTGGGAAAGGGCCAGCTGATCCCAGGGCTTGGCTGGGCTTGGATCTGGGAATGGGCCAGCTGATCCTAGGGCTTGGCTGGGCTTGGCTTCTGGGAATTGGTCTATCTCTGATCCCAGGGCCTGGTTGAGCTCAGATCCAGGGAATCGGCCCAGCTCTGGTCCCAGGGCGCTTGTCCAAGCTCGGATCCAGGGAAATGGTCCAACTCTGGTCCCAGGGCTTGTCCAAGTTCAGATCCAGGGAAATGGTCCAACTCTGCTCCCAGTGCTTGTCCAAGCTCTGATCCAGGGAATCAGCCCAGCTCTGTTCCAAGGAATTGGCCAAGCTCCACTCTGGGGACTGGCCCTGCCCCCTCTGCCTCCCAGGATTTTTGTAGCCGTGTGTAAAGGACATTCCAGGACATTCCAGGGCGGGCACAGGGATCTGGTGTCTGGGGAGTTGAGATAAAAACGCAGAGAAAGCTGGTGTCACTGTGTGTGTGTGTGTGACAGGGCTGCCACCTCCCCAGCCCGGGCTGGCACAGGGCTGGCACTGCACTGGCATCCCCACAAGCCAGCTTGGCACCTCCTGAGCCCAGGCTGGCACCCTGAGCAGCAGGGCTGGGCCCAAAGAGGTGCCGTGGGTGCCCCTGCCCGACCCCGAGCTCCCCCAGCCACAGCGGGGCCAGGACCCTGTGGGGCAGGAGCGCCCTTTCCCTCCAGGATGGGCCCCAAGGGGGAACTTGGGTGGGGGGTCACCCTTGGGGGCTCCTGTCCTGGCAGGAGGAGGAACTGGGGTGCTGGGAGGGAGCCCTGAGCCAGAGGAACTGAGCTGAGCCTGTGCTCAGGAGCTCCAGCAGGAGGCTGGAGGAAATGATCTTTTACTTAAGAAATCCAAACCTAGGCAGAATGGTCTCCAAGGAACTGCAGCAGGGAATTCCAAACCGAGCCCAGCCTCCCTCCAGGGGTTGCTGCCAAGCTTGGGGATGGCCTGCAGCAGAGCCTGGGAATCTCAGCCAGGGCTGGAAGGGCTCAGCCTGGAGCAGAGCCAGGAGGCTGAGCTTCCACAGCTGGGATGTGGGGATGTTGGGATGCTGTGCCTACAGCAGCTGGGGTTTGGGGATTCAGGGATTTGGGGATGCAGGGATTTTGGGATGCCGAGCCTACAGCAGCTGGGGTTTTGGGATGAGGGATTTTGGGATGCTGTGCCTACAGCAGCTGGGATTTTGGGATGCAGGGATTTTGGGGACGCAGGGATGTTGGGATGCCATGCCTACAGCAGCTTTGGTGCTGTCTTTGGCAGCCCCGAGCTTTCAGGGGTAGCTGCACAAATCATGAGCAGCTCCATTTGGGGCCACCTGTCAGAGGAGGCTCTGGTGTTTAGGGAAAACATCCCAAAAATGCAGGGGCAAGCACGAGACCTTCTTCCTGCAGTGCAGGAGCTCCGGGCTGAGCGTGGCCAGGCTGGGCTGGGTGGGGCTCTCGGCCAGTCTGTCCCTGGAGATCAGCTTTAAAGCTCCCTCCCAGTCCCATTCCCNAGAGGACAACAGGACCCACTGCAAAAAGGTAAGTGTTCTGGTTTAGGGCAAATTTGAGAGAAAACCTCCAAAAGGGCCCTCCTCCAGAAAACAAACCATACAGCCCCTCCCCGCAACCGGTTCAGGAAAAATGTCTTCAGAAGTAGAAAAAACCTGTTGATTTAACAGGCAAAGCACTCCTCAGCACAAAAAATGGACAATACCAGATGATAAAACTCACTCACTGTTCTGAAGGGATCACAAATTCAAAAAGTCTCTCCTGTGGGTAGTCACTCTGTTATCAGTCCCTCTGTCACTGGGAAAGGCCACCGCCCAAAGCAGGTCCCAGCGGGTGTGGGCCACAAAGAGCAAGCTCTCGGCACTTCCCTGGGTCTCCTGTCTGGAGCAGGTTCGAACAGTTCCAAGAAAAGGGAGAGGAAAACACTCCAGGGAAGAGTTCTCTGCCACAGCTACCTAACACTAACTAAAAAGCAAAGGAGAGCTCTATTCTCCTCCATCCATGCCCAGACAACACAGTCCAGGGCAGAACGTGGAGGAGCGAGGGCAGCCTCTGATAACAAACTCCGTGCTGCTTCTCCCTGCCTTCACTCTCAGAATCAGTCTTGAAGGCACAGAATATAATATCCAGCATAGACAGAACAGACGACTGAGGATACAAGCATCATAAAGTCACCCTAGGACATTCCACCTCTTATCTCTATATTGTCAGCTTGCTACCAAAACTAGTATACTTTCCAATTCTGCACACACATACATCAAGCCTTTTATTAATGTAAAAACTTCCATCTGTTCCACCCAAAAATTACAAGCAATAGCCATCATGCTCCCCTCACGTCCCACACCAAACCACTGAATCCAGGCCCCAGACTACAGAGCTGCAGGATTCTCTACTTTCATTCTTACTTATTCAAAACTCTTTCATTTGCTCAGACTTTTACACTCAAAACTCTCTTTTACTTGCTCTGACCTTCAACACTTACACGTTCCTTCTATTTAATGTCTGCGTGGTTTAATGTACAGACAATGGCAGTAGCATCCACCAAACAGTGATTTCACTCTACAATCAGATCTCCCTGAGGCACACATCGTGTTGTTCCATCTCTCTGCATTATCCACCATGTGCAACCTGTCCCTGCGCAAAGATAACCCCACGAATGGGTTTGTCTGTACTCGAGGCAGAATTGATCCACCGTCTTCCCTAACAAACTTCTGACATGCACCACCTGGACTTATCTACTGTATGCAGGGGCTCAGATTGGGCAGGACTTGCTTGGTTGGTGGAACCTCTGGTATTAACTAACCAGGTGGCCTTTGCTAAATGCTGGTCTCAATTTTTGAAAGATTTCTTACTTAGTGCTTTCAACTGTGTTTTCAGTAGTCCATTGTGTCTCTCCACTTTGCCTGCAGCTGGTGCATGGTAGGGGATATGGTACACCCACTCAATGGTGAAATGAGTCCCGTTGTCTGACTCAGTCCTCTCAGGGGTACCATGCCTTCAAAGGATCTGCTTTTCAAGGCCCAGGATGGTGTTACGAGCTGTAGCATGAGGCACAGGATAGATTTCTAATTGTCCAGTGGTGGCTTCTACCATTGTGAGCACGCAGCGCTTGCCTTGGCGTGTCGGGGCAGTGTCATGTGGTCAATCTGCCAGGCCTCCCCACACTTGTACTTGGACTATCGCTTCCTATATTAGAGGGGTTTCACCTGCTTGGCCTGTTTGATGGCAGCACATGTCTCACAGTCATGGATAACCTGGGAAATGCTGTCCATGGTTAGATCTACTCTTCGATCTTGTGCTTATATAGATGGCATCTCTGCCTTGATGGCTTGAGGCATCATGGGCCTATCAAGTTAGGAATAACTCTCCCTTGTGTTCTTAGTCTAGGTCTATCTTTGACACTCTAATCTTTGCAGCTTGATCTACTTGATGATTGTTTTGATGCTCCTCATTAGCTCTGCTCTTGGGGACATGGGCGTCTATGTGACGGACTCTCACAGGTAGTTTTTCTACTCTGGTAGTGATGTCTTTCTACTCTTCAGCAGCTTAAATTGGTTTTCCTCTATGCTGCCAATTAGCCTCTTTCCACCTCTCCAGCCATCCCCACAGAGCATTGGCTACCATCCATGAATCAGTGTAGAGGTAAAGCTTTGGCTACTTCTCTCTCTCTGCAATGTGTAGGGCTACTTGAACTGCTTTAAGTTCTGCAA
>VWZV01009182.1:0-15681 GCA_013397155.1 Irena cyanogastra | reverse complement strand
CCAGGTGAGCTAGGGAGGGCACTTTGGGCTTCTCCCATGGGAGACAGAATGAAGAAGCAGGTATAGAAATAATTAGCAAAGAAACAATTAAAGAGGTAAAAGTAGAAGACAAGGCAACAAAAGTGGTCAAGGGCAAAATCTTGAAGCATGCTAAAATATAGGACTTAAACAAGAGAATTTTCAAGAATAGCCACTAAAAGAAGAGGGGAGTGACAGCAGAGCTGAGTTAGGGCTCTCACAACAGCTTAGAGGACAAAGGTGCTGAGGAAGAAAAAAAGGAAGTAGCCCAGAACAAGAAAGCCAGGCAAAAGTTTTTATAAAGTTAGGCTAGACTTAAAACAGTGACACTGAGCCAGAATAAAAGTAGTTATGGCTGCACTGCAAGCAGATTCCCTGGAGTGGAGAGTGTGGCATCTGTTGAAGACACACAGGGCAACGTGGTCTAATCTGTTCTGTACAGGTACTTACACCATGCTCACCACCAAAATGCAAATGCCCTCCAGCAGTGCATTAAGCTACATGATTAACATCTGCTNTGAGAATTCTAAATAAGAAAAGAGGCACAGTAATGTCATGAAGGCTATACCTGTTTTTCTCACTAAATTTCTCAAGGAAATATACCTAGATCACACTCTTATGATGTTTCTTTAGAACTGCCACAGAAAGATTTATAAAGGTAGACATGAAGATTGACTGTCTAACACCCAAGATGCATATTCCAGTGTTTCAAAAACTGATTATATCCATTACATGGGGTTAGAGACTTATACTCCTCCTAAGTTGTCAAAATTGAAGATAATATTTTGCTTTGAAAAGTTTTATTAATCAATGTTACAGTCTAAATAAAAATGTTTTCAACAGGTAAGTACTGCCAGCAAAGGGTCTATTTACAAAAAGGGGATTTATTTATTTACATAATCACAAACATTTCGGAACTGCTGTGGCATGCGTCTTGAGCTGTTTGTTTTCCATCATCACTCTCATTACATGGTTATGACAATGGGAAGATGCCAGCAGCTCATGTCTTCAGCAGCAGCTGAAGAACTCAGTGTCACAACTCACTTTAAAAGTTTTTTGACAAATCACATGAAGCAAAAGCATATTGACAGTAGTTCTATCCAACCACTATAAGCACACGTGCGTTTTGTTAAAACAACACTTGCTTATTTTGAATACAATACCTGCTTGTAAGCCTTAAAATACAATGCACAGAGCTCCATTATTAAGCTTAGAACTTCCTAATATCTTGCTAGATACACTTTTCTGCAGCTTAGGGAGTTATTCTAGTCAAGTGTTAATACACAGACCATTGTTTTATTTGTCCTTGCTTTCTACATCTCATAAAACTTTTCTGCTGACAAATCTTATGGCTACTGCTCAGCTCTAATTGCAGTTCTGTTGTTTCTGAGGCCTGCCTTTTGCAGCTTTCCCCAAAACCTCTGATTTTAAGGATTCCCAGAGGTAACTACTTTGTAAATCCTTTCACTGTATGGCTTTATAGATGGAAAGATGCCTAATTCTAAGTTACAGCACTGGCTTCTAAGCCTTCTGATATCTTTATTATTTGATTCAATAAACATGACTGCATCTCTCCTTTTAAGGCACTGGATAACAAGACCTCCTTCTAATATTTAGTTTCAACTTACTGAACACAAGTCAAACCCTAGATCATTGGGTCCCAGACTGTAATAAATGTGCCACTGCCAGTTTGTTTACCCACCACTTAACTTTGTTGTATCTCTTTGAATAGTACCTGAATCAACCAGAAATCCAGTGGCTACCAACTTAGACATTTTTCTGCTTACCATTTATTCCTAAAGTCATCTGAAATCCCTGTATCATCTCCAGCAAGTTAGCACAGAAAAGGATTAAGAGAGGGACCATACAGTCTAAAAGACAGCTACATCATTTACTGAACAGTTACTTAATCATGGTGGCCATTCACTTTCTGTCCATTCAGTAATCATTTCAAGTATTGCAAAGAATTGAAAGTAAGCCTGCCAGTTTTCCTACAAAGTGCCTGCCTAATACATAACAAACAATTGTTCCTGTCCATCACAATTCAGATGATGTTTTTATGACTCAAGTCTCCTGACATAAGGGTTTTTTGAGCAGCATATTGTTTTTCTGATGAGGTGGGTACCACAAAGCCATACTTCTAAAAGGCTTCTCTTCACTCCTTTCAAAAGGAGATAGAATAGCATCATTATTGTCCTGGGGATCAGTAGAATGTGTGGGTGTCTGCATGGAAACAGTATTATACAGTGTGGGTAATTGCTCAGTCGTGCCTTTCAGTTAACTAAGCCTAGGCTTGTTTATTTGTCTTGATTAGCCACGCAAGTCAGCTTGAATGTTTCACTTCTGCAAGAAATTTCCCAAGCACCTCAGTCTTTATTTTATTGTCTGAACAGAAAATTGATATTGACAAAGAACCCTTTTTGACAGTACATAACTTCACTACAAAACCTTTTTCTGTGAGTTTTACATCTCACAGAGAAGGAAAACCCCATAACATTACTAGTGTGTGCATTGGTCTTTAAAATAAATTTATTTTTGCAAACTAACTAGAGGCAAAACTCTTCAAGAAAGAAAAAAATCTGATAAAGCTTATATATGTAAAGAAAATCAAAAGGTTTAACAGAGTTCTCTTCCATGGGATGACTAACATTTTTGGCACAGTATATCCTAATACACTAGGAAAAAAGAAAATAAAACAATTGGTTTTCCAAAATAAAAACTGTTTCCAGCATTAAATACTAGCTCTATTTCCCTCAGCTGTCACCTGTGCTAAGGAAAAGAAAGACTGAAGTTCTTTTTCTTTTCTCCTGACAGCTGCTATGGCACAACAGGCTAGCTATCCTGCTGTGGGCTGACACTTCTCTGTCAAGCAGGTTGTTTCCTAATGCTGCAAAGACTGAAGGACTAGCTGAAATGGCAACACAGCCATAATGATGACTGAGAATAAGAATTTCAAAATGTTCAACTCATTTATGATCATCAATCCCATTGACAGGTAATGAAAAGTCTGCTATATGCTTTTAAGAAAAATAAAAAAAACAAATGCTTTTAAGACAAACAAACAAATCTACCTTCAAAAAATCACTATAAGATTTTCTCTAGCTTACAGCAAATAGAGTGTAAAGAAGAACACAGATAGAAGATGGGGCAGTGTTTTGTAACTATGACATTAAACTCCTCGTATCTATACCTTGCATCCTTTTCTTCTGTAAAGAAAAGTGTTTCAGGTAACTCCTTGTTATAGATGGGCTTGTCTCTAAAAACTCTTATAAAAGACATTTCAGTCTGTAGAGCACATATGAAGATTTAGGAAGTATTTTAAAAATCCTGGAAGTCTGGTAATTATAGGCATCTTTAGAATATTTAGACGTTTGATTTCCAAGCTCAAACCATACCAAAGAAGTAAAACTGAGGAAAGAGGACTTACTTTCATGACATGCAGAATGCATGAAAAGAAAGCAAGAAATGCAGAATACTGTTCTTACAGCCATAGATTCAAGAAGCTGTAAAACTTTTCAGAAAAATGCCCAAAGACTGAGCACCACAGACAGCTGGGAACTTCTGCATTCTGGCCATATCTCCTCTGATGGTAGTTTGACAAGGTGAGGCTAAAAAGGACCATTAGCTATAGATTGCCCTTACTTGAAAGAAGAAAGTGAAAAGTCTAGTTAGACTTGGGCACACAGTTAATGCTACTGAGACAACAAATGCAAATGGCAGAACACAATGTCAACTGGGATTCAGGATAACTTGTACAACTTTCCTTGCAGAAAACCTTGAAAGTGCTTGCTGTGCTGGTTTGTGCCTTCCTCTGGAATGTCAAATGCACTAGAGAGCAAAGAAAAAGGTCAGAAAGAGTTTGGGGCAAAAGTACTGAAGATTTAATCCTACTCTGCTAAAAGATATAGTATGCCCTGTGCAGTTCAACATGCCAGTCTGTATTTCTTGCCCCTGGTTAGCAAAGAGCACAACTTAGCCATATCTCAATTTATGACTGTGTGATAGCCAGCTTCAGTTGCTGTCAGTCATGCATCCCCTAAGGAAATTAATCCTAATCACAATTTTGCACTGTGACTCTGCAAAGACTTTGTCATTAAAAAGCTTGATTATCCTTGTTAGTGAGGTTTTTAAACTTTTACGTGTAACAGCTTGCTCTCAAAGCTTTGTATTGGGAAACACTTGTTAAGGATAACTAAGCAACATACTAACTCACACTCTTTTTCTTTTCCTCTGCTAGAATAGCTTCTTTATTCTAATTAATTAATGTGAGAAGCAATTGCAGCTGCCACAAAGATATTATATATCAAATATTTTTTAATAGAGGGGAAAACTCTGATCATCTTGCCATGAAAAAAAGAGTTTTTCTACTTAGACATCAGTGCTATGCAACAAGTTTTGAGTTATCCTTTTCTACTGTTTGTCATTTTAGATGAAGTGATGTGGAAAGGGCAGACTGATTTATACCCTAAGGTAGCATTACTAGTATATAGCTCAGACCAGGCTACTGTCAGAAAAGTAAGGTTAAAAGAAAAAAAGTCAGAGAGCTGATGCACTACCTCAAGTACAATAGAAGAGTCAGCTGGACATGCCAGCTCCCATCTCAGGCAAAGCAGTGTGAGGATGCTGCAGACCCAGTGTGCAGACAGACACAGGGCGAAGCAGCCTCCAAAATCAGAGCAGCACAAAAATGTCCCTGGGCTCTGCAGCCCAGAAGTAAGGTACAAAAGCAATTGTTTGCCATTCCTTGTTTCCAACAAGTACAGAGCTTATCTTTTCGTACCTCAGAGTCAACAAAGAGTAACTAAAATCAGCCTCAGATTTTTCTGGTGATATAATGCAAACTGGGCTTGAGGGGCTAAAACACAGATACACTGATCCAAGCAAGAGAGATAGCAAGGCAGTCCAGTCAAGCCCCATGCTGCAGAGAAACTAAATTTAAATATCCTTTCCTTGATGGTGCATACGAGTTGCTATTTCTTAATCTATGGAGACAGACAGATACAAAAATGCCAAAATGATGAAACAAGGAGTTATTTGGAAAATGTGAAGGAAGTATCTGTATGCCTGCTTTAAACCTGTGATCTTGTGCAGAGCCATTTTACGCTTAAGTGAAATTGTCCCTGATCAGAATTTCCTGCAATACCTCAGGGGGGAAAAATACATGCAAAACCACTTCAACAAATGTTTCTGAATACAAAGGTCAGAGAAGAACCAAACTGTTTTCAAGATTACATTATCAGGAAAGATTCCCAGAGTGAGTGAAACATCAATAAAAATAAAAGAGTCCTGAGAATAAAAGCTGAAAATTGTTTGCTTGCAATTATTCCATTTATTTTTGTGATGTGCCTTTCTCTTGACACATTTATCCCAAAAGGATACTCAATTTTCATGGTAGAAATATCATACAAAGAATATGGGATTGTCTTCTAATGAAAACTACAGAAGCACATGCTAAAAATACCAAAAATAATTTTCTGATGCTCAAAACACTGAATCTTTACTTCCTTGGTTATCTCTGCTATTCAATGATTGAAGAGCAGACAAAGATACACTATTTTGAACAAAGAGTGCAATTAGTAATCTAACCAATGGAAGGGGGGAAATCTGCTAATAATTCACTAATGTACAGTTGTTTTAATAAGCAGGTGTTTTATTTTGTAGCCTGTACAATTGTCTTCATGAACAATTTAAAAATACACAAATACATATTCATGCCTTTGTCTTGAAGACATGTTTGTAAATACTTCATATGAACATGGACAAGCATTTAGGTTACTATTCAAATAATCTAGTCCAAATTTTAGAATTTCTCATTAGAGAACTCATTTAGAATGCACTCATTTAGAATGTCTATCTACATATGCAGATCAGGTAACTCTGTGACCTTTTTCCATATTTAGCTACCCAATTTTCTCAGCAAAATATGCATTTTTATATTTCTGGTAGAAACAGATCATAGATAATACTTCATAATTTAGGTACTTCAGCCTAAACCTAATAGAGCAAACCCCAGCACCCACAAATTATTTCAAGCACAAGAGAAGAGCTTTTAACAAAAAAAGTTACTGACGCTATGACGCTTTGCCAGGCAAGTTTTTATACAAGGAAAGTGTAACCTAGAAAGTGTCTCATCTTAAAGAGTGTTGGTCTCAACTTTTCTCTCACAGTCACACCCAGAATTTAAAAGAAATAAACTGCCAAGCATTTTATTAATACTGCATATTAAAATGAATCTTTTATCACTTCTGCAGCTTTTTAAAGAAAAATGAGACATTACAGAGGAAGACAGATGCCTGGACTAATAAACAATACATTGACTGTTTTTCATTGTTATCAATTATGAAAAGTAATCTTTTTTTTTTCAGAAATCAGTTGATGATTTTAAATGTGCTGGTCTTGGTCAGGCTCAAATAGTCCCTTTTCAAGGATTTTGAGGGCTTTTCATTTCACAAAATAAGTTTCTAGTATTTTCTGAGGATGCTCATGTCAATTCCTTTACGAGCCCTACATTTTCAAACATAAACTGTATGCAGGCAACAAATAGGACAGCTCTGTAAGAAACTCTGATCCTCCTCTACTTAGTAGCACCAAAGAGAACTATTAGTGGTTTCTAATATTTTTATACGAAACACTAAAAGGTCTCCTTTTTCCTCATTATTCACAAATATCAGTGAATACCTAGGTGCTGAAAAACAAAGTGAGGATGCAGAGCTATTTGTACTTTGCACACCACTGAAAAGCAGCTGCCTAGTCCCTTCTTGCATCTAACATGGAAAATGCTGCCAAATATGTTACAGAGCATCTGGTCAAGACTGAAGCATATTGCTGAAGACTAGCTGGTAAAACTAGATCTCAAGGAAATGGATCTGATACCAGCAGAGTGACAGAAGCTGTAAGAGTTAATGTCAAGTTTATACACAGCCCTTTTTCTGAGACTTTGCCTACTTTTTACTCAAATTTGCAAATTGGGAGTACTTTGTATCTTGTTGCTACTAAAGAATCAAACTTTTAGGGTGTCGCAGCAGAATTTTTCGTAGGTGCATGACCAGAAGAATGAAACCACCCTATTGCTTCCATCTATTTAATTCCCATTCCCTTCCAGTGAGGTATCCTAGCCACAGTTTTACACATTCCTTTAGTTATAACACTGCACCTGCTTTAGGTGCCTTTAGGATGCAATATCAGGTAAATCCTGAATGATAAATGACTTCTATTAATGAGCACTGTAGGGCAAATATGACTTACTATTTACATTACAGTTGTGCATAACAATTTGCACTAACACCAAGGATCAGTTTTTCTAGGTAGTGAAGAAAAATATTATTCCTCCAAAACCTATATAATGTAAAAGATGACTAAAAAATAGATTAACTTAGGGATATGACATTGTTTACATGATAACATTCAGAAGAGCAATAGCAAGAATCATTTTGCACCAGGCTTGTTCTCTTGTCTTCTAACCAATACTTCATCCAATGGATTAAGTTGCACTGCTGTGAATGATTCTCCTGATGCAGTTTGCAAGGTATGATTAATTTCGCATAAGCCATTTACAAACACCAGCCTAAATCTTATAAAGAAGGGACTACGAGGTAATTAGTGCAATTTAGTTTTTCTTTGAAAGCATACAGAGTCTATATTTAAGAACAGATCCTGAATTTCATTAATGATTTGTGGAACATGGCGATCATACCTAGAATTTGAAACCACTTAAAGACAGAAAATGAAAGTAGAATACAAATTATCTATCATCAGAGCTGCATTATAGGAACAAAAATATTTACAAAGGAACTGATGATGCATGAGATTCACACCGATTTAGCCGTTAACAGGCTGGCATGCTTTATTTTATGGTGTAATATAATCACAGTGGCACTTTTTTATTGTTCAACTCTTTTGTATCCTGTAAATGGCATTAGATAAGTGTATAAATAATAATGTGGTAGCTAATTGGGCAACAGACTTTTTGTTTTTGCTTCCTTAATGCATTCCATGCTATAAAACCAGAGTGGGGCTGGTAACACTAGGAAAGCATAAGCATGATTAGCCTTCCCTGTGTGTAATTGCACATTTGAATAGCTGGTTAAGTAGGTGTTATACTTTACTGCCACAAGTTCAGGAAATACAGATCAATTGCATAAAGCCAAAACGAACAGCAGAAATTTTTTTCGTATAATACTACAATATTTTGCATTCCATACTAATAAAGAGACTTAGAGATGTTTTAGTGGGACAATTCTCCTTTATCCTTACTGTATCTATTGGACAAGCAGCTTACACGCTCAAATTCAACTACAGAGGAAGGATAAAAAAAATCATATGAAATAGAGTTAAGCAAAATTTTCAATATCTTTTTAAAGCATAATAGNAGATCAATTGCATAAAGCCAAAACAAACAGTAGAAATTGTTTCATATAATACTACAGCATTTTGCATTCAATACTAATAAGGAGACTAAGAGATGTTTTAGTGGGACAGGTCTCCTTTATCCTTACTGTTTCTATTGGACAAGCAGCTTCCATGCTCAAATTCAACTGCAGAGGAAGGATGAAAAAAATCGTATCAAATATAATTAAGTAAAATTTGCAATATATTTTTAAAGCATAATAATATAAAAATACATATGATAAATCTCTCAGAGTCTTCTAGCACAGAAGGTAAGTGCTAATGACAGACTGTATTAGACTCTTTTCTACACCCATGTCAAGAAGAAAAGCCTAATATTATGCCTATCTTTTTAGAAGACATAACATTAGGTACTGTGGCAGTAAGACCAAGTGGTGTGTCCTACTTTAAAGAAAAATACTACCAGTTTGAACACATATGGACTGTTGCAGTGCTTTGAGAAGGACTCTCAAACTAATTACTCAGCATGTTACTTAACTAAACTTTCCCTCATGTTCTAGCTATGATTTTCTGAATGAAAAGACAGAAACCTCAGCTGATTCATAGGTACACCTCTATAGTTTATATGGGTGTAGACGGGCAAACCGTAAGGTGACCACAATGCCACTCTGGTGATCTTTACCCTTGCTTCAGGTGGTTTGGTTTTTTTTCACACCATTTTTTTGTAAGTACCACTGATGGGTAAATAATCTTTTGGTGAATGTCATTAACAGGCTGTCATTACAAAAAACCTCATGTTTTCTTTATATATTCTTATATATATTTCTTTATATATGTTTTTCTTGCAGTCAGGCAAAGAAAGAAGCTCACCATCCTCTATGAGCTTGTCAATGATATGAATCTCCAAGTATTCAACAGTAAACACAGAATACTAGGACACAGCCAGAACCAGAGGAAGCTGGCAAGCTATCTAAACAACCCAGCAACAGTGGTCTCATTTAGGATGGAATCTCAACATTCATTCTTTCAACTCTTACACCTGTGGTTTATTTTCATTCCTTGAAAATAAATTATATGGCTGTTTTTTCTGTGTTTTGTTTTTTATCTAACCCCAAAATCACATTCTGCTTAGCCATGGTACCTGTCTAGTACGTCATACACTTTAAAAATTGACTGAAGTAGGAACAGAATGCCAGAGAATACTCCCTGTTCAATACAAATTTAGTCTGAGTACCTTAGAAATTATGTCTTTTCTTGACAGTGTCCTCAACAAGAGTCGCACAAGCAATATGGGAAAACAGAGTTTGTGCAAAGTTTCTATGATAACATGCACATATTATTTAATGCTTCTCAGAGTAATTATCAGTATCAGGCCTTGAATTTTCACCTATCCAACGTTTACAACATCCCGTAGGACTGACTGGAGAACACACCTTTCACCTCTAGCGTTAGTCTTGGAAAGATAACAAAGACAGGATCAGACTTGAGGAGATAGCCTGCAAATGAACCAGACAAAGGAAAAATAGCAACTTGAAAGAAACAAGCTGGAAAAAATGCAGTGTAAGTTATAAGGCTTCACTAAGGCAGTGTAATTGAGCACCTCCTTAAATAAGTACAAACTAACCACAGGTTATGCAGAGCAAGAGAGCAAGTTGAGACATACTTCAACATGGCATCTATATGACATACGTAACACTTCAAGGGCAATTACTATGCTCTGTCCACTGCTGAAGAAAACTCTGCCTAGTTTTGAGCACCTCAATTTAAGGAAAATATGGCTAAATGAGCTTTTTCAAAAGACAACAACAGAGCATTAAGTCTTCTGGTAAACATGAGTCATGTAGAGAGACTGAAGGGATTAACTTTGTGCAAATTAGAAAAGAGATAAAGGGGATAGAATGGAGGGTTTCCAATAGGCAAACAGAAGAACACAGTGACCATCTGCTCTTAATGTCCACAGGCAGAAAGACTTAAAAACATCAGCTTGCCTCCCAGAGCAGAAGACACAAGACATCCTTACTTGTAGTAAAGAGCAGATATTTCATGGAACAGACTGCTTGGAAGAGACAGCATCTCCATCCTCAGAGGTTTTTAGGAACAAGCTAGACAAGTATCAGTCTGGATTAATTTCACCATATTTGATCCTGCCATGGATGACAGGTTTGATTAAGTGGCCTCGTGAGGTCTATCTACTATATTTCCATGACAGTCTTCATTCTGACTTTTCTTAATGAAATGAAGTCTTAAGCTTTTGAGTTCTCATCTCCCTGCAAACTCATACAGGTTTTACTCTATTTTTCCCTTTCTAACGATAATATGCTAAAAGTCCCCTGTGCTTACCTCAAGTTAAACAACTTCTTTACCATTCTCATGTAATTTGAGAACCGAAATAGTTCTTTCTATTCTAGTTCTCTCTATAATAGTGGAAGTAAATAATCTGGTTGCTGGGAGATATAAAATGAACTAATGCATATATTATTAAGGACAAACAGGCAATTCAGCAAAACTGAAAGATTATAAACAAAAAAATAAATTTTACACTGGTGGGGTGTGGAAATTTTTGTATTATTTGACCTTGAAATAATGTTACAGAAACTTGAAATTTTGACCCCTGAAAACTCGACTTTTAAAAGAAATAACAGAAAACTGTATGAAGCTGCATATGAAGAGATATTCCTTATAGCTACTTAATAGTTTTTAATATTATTTCAATCATTTTATGAAATATGCCTCTTTTTCACACGAACTTGCCAAACTGTATGGCAATCCAACTTGGAGGCAAACAGTAGATCACTACTTATATAGAAATTGAGCTAGAAGATGCTTTGATCGAGCTAGAAGATTCTGTTCTATCACCTTCCTTTTGTTCTTTTGTCATCCAGAGNATATAGAAATTGAGCTAGAAGATGTTTTGATTAAGCTAGAAGATTCTGTTCTATCGTCATCCAGAAGTCTTCATTATATGGACAGAATATTTTGTAAACCAGAAACAATTTAGAACATTAACTGGAAGTGAAAACTTTAACAACTAAAGAAGCACTGAAATTATTTTTTGAAAACTTACCTCAATAATTTTCTCCAATCTAACTAAGAACACTAAATAAATTTTACCAACACATAGTGCTTTGCAGCTACATTTCAAAAAGTACTGAATATATGGTAGGAACCAGAGCTGGTCTGATACAATAAACAAAGCCTGTAACTCCTACTAAATTTGACCATGAAAATTTTACAAGGATAAACAGAATCAAAGCAAATACATGAGGAATAATAATAGGAAGAAGTGACAATAGAAATTTACCTAATTTTTTCAGCTATAAATTTCGTTTGGATTAAGTTTGTAATCAGCATATTTTGATTCTGTGTTTGCTCAGGCTTTGGCAACTTTTCAAGAGTTTTTTCAAACACAGAGAAATCTGTGTCTGTAACAGTTCAATACTAAAATATAAATGGAGAAAATACAATATTTTAAATTAAACTATGATATTTTGAGGGCATTATCAAAGAAGATGTGTACAACTCTGAATAGGTAATAAAAATGATTTAATTTTCTCTTTACTTGTAAAGTGTAATAAAAATATTGACATGATTAAATGACTGACTCAAAGCTCCACTTTTTAGCAACACTAATACTTTCAACTTTGCTAAACGGAATTACTTGAGTTATTAGAAAGATGCAACCCGTGTTAGGAGTGAGCAGAGAAGTGCACGACTGAAGTGCATTCTTGCATGCATGACTTCTCTATATGATCCCTTTAACAACTTTTTCTCCAGTGCAATTATAGTGGGCAGCAAAAATCAGGAGTCAGCACAATTCACGTATTACGTATTTCAGGTCATCCTTGCTATAAAATTACTCTTTATTTCACTAACCTAAAAACAACTCCTTTTCACCTTCTCTTCATATTAACTTGCAATCCAGGTGTATGTTAGCATCACGCAAAGAGAAATTGAAGGTATTCTTTGGGCTTTCTCAAAGAGTGGAAATGGACAAATTCTGTCTCAGGACAGAGGCTGTTTCTTGCCACAGCCCATCCCCAGCATGTCACAGCAATTCTGTGTGACTGCTCCTGGAGCCCCAAGTTCATGGATTTACCAATGCCGTTGTGTTACTCAGAAGACCAAAAAGCAAACCATAAAAAAGCTTTTTATCAACACAGAGCTAACAAATAAGTCTCACAATCTCTCCCTGTACAGCACCTAGTTTATTCATCTAGGCTCTCTAGACAGTTAAGATGATTTTAGAAGGCAGTCAAAATCCATCTTTTATTGTATAAAACACATTATATCATCCCACTAGTCATCAATCTGATATTGACAATTAATTAAGCGTGGAGTGGGGTTCCCCAGCCTCATTCTTACTCAGAAGCTCTCCTCTCATGACTGGAAGCTCCTAAGTTCCTCTTTAGAACTTATTCATGGCCAGCCTACGTGAATTTCCTTAATTCTGCCCATTAATAAGTTTTGATTTTTTTTTTCTTCAGAGTTATCAAAGAATTTTTTTCTCTTATTTCCTGGAATTAATTTCAATAAAATAGTCTCTAAATATGATTCCAGTGCAATGCTGATCTTCTAGGAAATCTTGAAGATCAGTTCTAAATTAAATAAATTAGAAACAACTCATAGGGAAACAAGGAGAGTGTCCACAGCAGACATGTAGTAGGTCTTTCATGAATGATCCTAGGCTCAGTGAGGAAGTTCCTGCTGAACTTTGTATGTAACACAGACTAAAGAACTTACTAGCAAATCTGCTATTTCTGCTTGTATCAAGGGTTAAGGAAATCACTAAAGACATCTTTCCATATTCCTGAGGCTTCTTCAAGTGTTAATTTTCAGTTTTTCTTTCCCTATGATTCAGAATCTGCCACAAGTGTAGTAAAAAAGGGTAGCACAAATGATACAGATACACATGCATTAGTATGACTGGTGGGAGGATTACT
The DNA here is from genome assembly GCA_013397155.1 of Irena cyanogastra. NCBI lineage: Eukaryota > Metazoa > Chordata > Aves > Passeriformes > Irenidae > Irena > Irena cyanogastra. The sequence continues at coordinate 2,377 of VWZV01009182.1, read as the reverse complement.
GTGGAGAACTAAGATGGATGTTAATTAGGTATTACTACATACTATCAGGAAAAAACAAAAAAATAGATATCATATGTGATTGAGCAGGGGAAAAAATGGTGGAATTTTATAAAATAGGACACCTGCTCAAAGTTTGTTATGATGATCATACCTCTGGCTTATACTGTAGAGGGAATTTCAATACTACAAAACTGGTGATAAAGTAGCAAAGATAAACAATTCAAAGCTGGGGTTTGAAAGCAGTGCAAGTAATAGGGACTTCAGACCAGGTGTCCTGTTCCAGATTTACACCTGATTGAAAGATCATTGGGTGCATGGATATCAACAGAAAACATATAACCAGGTCCCAAAGAACAGGAAATGAGAATATTCAAAGTTCTTATCAAGTACTCTCAGCTGCTTGACTGAACATGGTTCAGTAGAAGTAATTTCTGAGTAATACTGTGACGAATGGAAGGAGGAGTGCAGGAGTGATAGGACAGCTTCTTTGCTCTTATCAACACTTTCACTTATTTATTTACTGACAAGGTTACCTGAAAATATTTGGCTAAAAAAAAAAAACCAAACACGGAAACCTGGGAAAGGAAGAAGAATCACTGGAATCAGGAAAGATGAAATAAATTTATTAAATTAAATGATTCCCCAAATTTTACTTTTAATTCTCCTGTTGACTCCTATGAATTGATAGGGCACAAGAAAATGGGAAGCTATGGTAGTGAATGTGCTGCAGATATATCCACAGAGGCAGACACAGCTGTGCACAGCTGGCACAGATGTTTTAGTTTTATTTTTGTTAGCTCTCAGTCAGATTTTAGGAGGAGATTACTCACAGCTGTTGCACACAGAAAAATAATGTACTGGCACTAATCCTCCTCTACAGTGGGATTCACAGCACCCATCCTAGAGGTAGGGCTACTTGCTGATCTAGGCAAAGAGATAAATGCCCATTTCCCCTCCTCTTTCAGACGACAGTCATTAACTGTTGAAGCCCTAGGTGAATGTTTTCACAGTGCTGTACTTGTCCCTAGGAGGTACTGCAATGACACTTTAGATGAGTTAGAGCAGTATCTGCAGTTGCATTCAGGAGGATGAAAATTATAGGTCAGAAAGAAATTTCTCCCTGTGGTCCAATATTACAGAATGTAGTGCTTCATGGGTTTTCACAGCTTTCCTTCAAACATCCTTCACTACTCATTTCTGGAAAATAACATTGCATGAAATGCAGGAATTGTCATATACAATGAAACCTACATTCTTATGATGTTTGGTTACTATCATCTTTTAGCTTGAGTTAATATCAGGTAATGAAACTCCTCAAAAACTAGACAAAAAGAAGGTGCAATGGATTCAGTTGAATTAGCACATATGATCTCAGATATATTTTTCCCTTGGTGTTCAGGGCATGCCATAATACTTCCCTGTCCATATTGTCTGCTGAATAAAAAAAAAGATTGTAATACATGATTACATTCCCACAGTTAAAACTACAATTTTATTTTTAAATTTAAAATGCAACCAAGGAAAAATGTTCTGCACTAAAAATAACTGGCATCATTTCCTGCCTAGGAAATTATCATAAAATATCTTCTATTTTACATGTTTGGGCAGAGTTCTTCATAGGTACCATAACAGTACTACTAGAATCAATTAATGTGATTCAATTTTACAGGAATTGATATGGTTTAACGTTAACTGATGCAGCACATCAGTATAGAACTCAAGTATATGATAATTGCTGAACAGGTGCATTCTGGTGTGTAAACCCAACCCAACTACTCACCTTCTTATTCCCCCTATATAGAAAAAAAAAATCACATCAATAGTCAAGTAATAGTCAAGCTGCAGTGGTCCAGATTCCATCAATTCCTCAGTTCTTCAAAAGTTAACAAATATAAGCATAGTATGAGATCACTAATTTCCACATATGTGTACATATGTGCTCTGAAGTCAGGCATGGAATTCTCCACCTGCCTCTTCTACCATTCCTCTACTTTTGCATTCTCTTCATGGATACCACTATTGGGATGGCACCTCTGTCTTCTTAAAAGCCATTCCATAGTCACAAACCAAAATAAAAAAATATCTTCTCCCAAATGAACTGCTTCAGTCATGAATTAGCTGTTATCAATTCTTCCACTAACAGCACACAAGGGCCCACTATCCTTTGAACATCTGCAGATCTGTCTTCTCTTTCCCTTGGTCTGGTTCTTAAGCACTTGGTGACTTAATTTATGGGTAAGCTATAAGAACAATTGCATAATGCTAATAGCTGCTCCTGTGTTCTACAGTGAGTTTCAAAGTACAGAAGTGCCCCAGTACAATAGGTGCCACAGTGACACAACAAACAAATCCCTATTCTGACTGTGTCCTTTCAGAG
>VWZV01009172.1:15850-58764 GCA_013397155.1 Irena cyanogastra | reverse complement strand
TGTTTGCTACATATTAGAATAAAAATTAACTTCTCTGCACGTAACTGAATCTAGAACATGAATAGATTTTAGATCTATTACATTATATTTAAAAGACAGCAAATACATGGTCCTACTCTTTAGCAATTACACATTTCTAAGAGAAATACAGAAATTTTAATTATAAAAGAGAATTTCTTCTCAGGAAGTAAATGACGCAGGGGAACCCTTTTACGTCTATTGATGTACGGGGGGGAGACTGGGCTGGTTCTCTCTTGGGGAAACTCAAAGACAGTAGTCTCTTGGACTATTTATGAAGTACTTGGAGGTTTGAATATAATCAAATGTAATAACAAGATATAAGCTCCCACCCCCCAAATTTCTTTTTTGTTGAAACCACTTTTGTAATACTGCTTTTTAATAACCCCCATAATGGCCGAATTAGAGGGACCCCGACTGAAGTCATTCATCCCACATAAAACAAACATTGCTTTTTCTTCTTAGCTTTGTTTTACAAGCTACATTACTTCCAGATGACGCTCGAGGGGCCTAGGAGTTTCAAGAGTTAGATGGTTAAACAGACAGCTGCTTTCTATTTACCATATAAATCAGGGAAAAATCAAAGAAGAATCTAAATATTGGAATTCATTTAGCCCATTATGGAGCACAAACTGAGGGGGAAAAGAAAATAATACAGAAATCTTGTTGTCCAGATGCAAAGTTTAATTCTGGTTATCAAGATGAGAGAAAAACTCATCAACATTTGCAGAATTCCAGCCCTGCATGAAAGCCAGCTTTGCACAGTGGGTAAATTTACTGGATTGGGAAGGAGTCATGAAAAGTCAGCTCTGACTGGGAACTCTCCCAGTACCACCAGGCTTTGCTTCTGCAGACTTTACATATATAACTATATATTAAACCATATATTTTCATACATACACATGCACACACAAAGCTCATGACATTTGTATTTTTTACATGTTTCCCTTTGAATTGCCTACATGCTTTTATTTCTATGCTAAATAACCCAAAAATCTAATAGACTTTGGACAGAGGATTGAAGAAGGATGGCTCCCCCTATATTGATTAATGTATCTATTACTATGAAAAGTTCAATAGTACACTACGAGGTTTCTATCCCAAATTTCATCCACCACTGAAGTGCTGTTTAAATGACAATGCTATGTACTAAATAATTGAATATATTGCCACTAAGTGGGACTATTTTTAGAATTTTTCCTAACACATTTAAGCTTCATCTGGCTAGAACAACTTTTTTTTTTTTAAACTCAAAATTTAGGAGGTAAGACTCAAGTGATGATGTCTGCCGAACTACTTGAATCTAATACTATACCTACATTTGATTTTCAATTTCCTCAATTTTTACATTAAGGAAACTGGTTTTTTTCTCACATCAGCAAGAAAATGACATAAACTTGCCAAAAATCAAAATTTACTCTCTTCTTCTCCATAGAAGGAGTTAAGGATAATCTCTCGTTACTAGTTGTAGTTTAACAAGCAGAGGAAGTGCTCAAAAATCATAAAGAATACTATGAAATCCTTGAAAAGAAATTTTTGGTGTAGATGATAGCTCCAACAAAACATCTGATGTGCTACTTCCCAAGAAAAGTTAGCATGTCTCTAGTTATGCTGTTAAGTACCTCCGATTTGATAAATTACATTAGGCTGTAATCAAATTACCAAGAAAATCATTGATATGTTTACTTAAGTAATATGTCTTGATTTGAATTAAAAGAAGCAAAATTCTCAATTATTTTATGACTGGTTTTCTTGTTTGCTAAAAACATTGGAAAATAAGCTTTCATTGAATGCAAGAAAGCACAAAAGACAAACTTAAGTCGACTCTTCCCATTTCCAATTGGATCAAAGTGTCATATTTCAAAACCGGTCAATGCTGCTACAAAAACAATGACAATATTATGGCTTATGAAACAACAAATAAATTACGTAGCATGAGAATTAGTCTAACAAAGGACCATGTCCTTGAGGCAATAAGGAGAGGGGTTGATTGTCTCTGTCCTGCTGCCTTCTCCATCCTGCTCCTGAATCCCACACACTGACAAGAGTTTATCAGGAAAGGACCGGGACACTGGTCCAGCCTCGATAAATGAAACAACTTGCTCTTTTCTTCTTTAAAAACCAGAAAAACCACAGCAAGAACAATATCAAGGCCAACAGGATCCGTTCCTTACTCCAGTTCCCAGCTCTGCTGTTACACCACATTCCTGATGGCAGACTGCAGTAAATACTCACAAAAAGAACATTAAGAAACGTGGTAAATGTAGAACTCAGTATATTCCTACCACCATCAGTGACTATAAGCTTAGGGACTCTGTATTGGGTCAAAAACTTACTAGAATATATACAGTACTACTGCTCAAACACACAGAATTTAAGACAGTATCTTAAACAGCACTAGAACACTTTTATGCATGATTTAACCCTTGGATTTGGGTTTCATGCAAATTTCCCTTTGGATTACAGAGCACAGTAAGAAAATGAATAATTTCTAAATTAAAGTGAATGAGAAAATGGTGAGAAATGCATTTTTAAAATACATATTTGGTCTGAACAGAACCTGCAAAGAAAACTGCTTATTAGGCAAACCTCCACCTCTCAAAGAACAAATCTGTGCAGAGCAGGCAATATTGGAATCACTCTTCCTTAGCTCCACGCTGGGATAGAGATGTAGAAGATGCTTCAGGACTTCTGACATTTCAGTCCCCTCCACTCCTACACTCCTCCTTGTTCTTACACACAACATAAACATGGGCCTTCAGAAGCAGAATATGTTGAACTGATGAAATCTGGCCTCAACTTTTTTTGGTCAACTGCCTATGTTTCAGACTGAGCTGTCACAAGAGCAATTTGGAGAGGAAAAAGAAATGACCAGAAAGCCATGCCTAATAGTTTACCTTATTGTTTCAAAATACAGGCCATTAACTTATTTTACTCTCCCCTACACCAATCTTTCCAAGTACTCTCTTTCCCCCTTTAATCTCAACATCATACCAACAATAAAAACAAAAAAAAATTCAGTGGAGTGTCTAAGCCTTTTGGCTGTACTCCAGGGAGCTTTCCCAGCTCTATCATCTACATTGTTCAGCTGTCTCTGTACATAAGGGGACAATTTTGTACAGAAAGCCTTTCCCTGGGCCTTTCCTTAGCTGCAGTACTGTTTACATCCAGCAAGTTAGAAAGTCCAAAACCTATAAAATATTTTTCAAGCATTGTTTTCTTACACACCCTAAAATACAGATCTTCATATGTATGTTGTCACATGCCTATGTGTGCCTATGAGTTTTGCAGACATGTGTATTATCTTTTTAGGTATTTGTATATTTAAAGCTAGTGTAATAGGATATGTAAAGTCTCAGGCAGGCATATTCTGGATCATGTATTAGCCCTGAAAATAAAACAGTTGATACATTTTCATCCTCAGAAATCCCAAGCAACTGATAAATCAAGTTTTCTTCCCTTCACACAGTAGTGAAGGTTCAAATGAGTACAGACCAAAGACACTTCAGCAGCACTAAGATACTATTCACATCCCCTCAAGACGTCTCCTTCTTCCACGTAAAGCAGAGATTTCCCAACAAGCCGTGCAATTAAATACAAAATTGTTGCCTACTTGCGGGCATTGGCTCAGAAAACTGAAGGGAACTGTAAGTATCCACGTACTCAGAACATACTAATTTACCCCATAACTCCAGTACCCCCGCAGAGGCTCACTGGGAATTGTTTTCAATAATTTTTAGGCATTTTAAGATTCTGTGGATCCTAAAGCCCAGTTCTCAAAAATGCAGTTTTCAACTGTGTGATTTAAATATGCTGAATTACAAATGGCTTGAAAAGCATGAGTTGACAGTAAGTTCTTCCCTCTGCATAGCTGTGGTTTTGTTCTGCCATTTCTAAGTGTAATTCTTGTTTTTTAGAGACATTTCAGACATGACATCATTCATAAAGGTTCCTGTATTTTGATGGTGGTTGCTCAGCTGCCACACTCAGAGAATTCTTTGCAGATTTAGGGATGTATGACTTGAATTTCGAAGCACCCATTACAACATTCATTTTGATACTCACATAATCCGGAAGTGGAGAGTCATTTGAACCCAGGGAACCTCTCAAGGACTGTGTGGCTTGCTCCAGCACTTTGTTGTGTTTTTTAGACAACAGAGAAAATAGACTGGGGGAAAAAGAAATTAAAATAACTTCATGAGAGTGTCCTGAAATAGTTAAGACTGTTCAGAAAGGAAAGAAGCCTTATTATATAAACAAAATTTTTAGAATGCAATGCACAATAGTTGTATTATTTATTTATTTATTTATTTATTTAACGTCTGGGTAAGTAACAGCAGAGTTTGAATCAGAAACATTCTATACAATATATGATCTGAAGAACATTTTATGTTCATGATTAAATTCTTAAAAGTCAAACTGTCACAGAATGAATGGTATACATGCAGTTTTAGCTCATAAATAGTTTGTGTTCACTAGAATGCAATTTTTAAATGCAGCACCTCATGCAATACATTGTAATATACATTTAAGTATCTCAGATATTATCCATTTTAATAATCTATTGCTTAGACAGGAGAAATCCGAGTATATGACAAAAGTTTTGTGTATTTCAAACCTGAGTTATTGCATTTTACTATTATTTATTATTTTCAAATTTATTTTAGCCTAAGTCAATGAAAAAAGGATTACCTTTGCTTTATAACCTGTTAAATCAGAGGTCCATACACATACAGGGAAATAAAAACATTTTTCTTGCTTTCTGGAAAAAAGCAGGGCAATGACACTCACAGAGGATGGTGTAACCTGATTTACAAGGAGAATGGTGGAAATAGCAGCAGTGGGCAAAGGCCACCAGCTGATGCTCAGCAGCAGCAAGATACTCCTCTAAAGCCCTGGATAGCTCAAACACAGCTATCAATTAACAGATAAACCCATCCCCATTGTGCAAGAGCTTCTAAAACCATCAAGTCCAAGATTCCCCCAGCACTGCCAGGGCCACTACTGACCATGTCCCCAAGTGCCACATCCACACAGCTTTTAAATCTCTCCAGAGATGGGGACTCCACCAATGCCCTGGGCAGCCTGTGAAAGAACAACCTCTTCCATCAAGAATTTTTCCCTAACATACATTCTAAACCTACTCTGGTGCAACCTGAGGCCACTTGCTCTTGTTAGGTGTCAGATGTTTTTAGGCTTTCTGTGTTTAAAAACATCATTTGGACTTCTTTACTTCTTTTTTGATCATTACAAGACTCCTATCAGGTTTTCCTTTGACGATGATGTGTGTTTTAGAGGGTGGAAAAGCAAGCTTGATCAACAGGCACCAAAAGAGTTACAAGTGAGGCCCTGGCATAGGCTTCCCAGAGCAGCTGTGGCTGTCCCTGGATCCCTGGAAGTGTCCCAGGCCAGGCTGGACAGGGCTTGGAGCAAGCTGGGACAGTGGAAGGTGGCACTGGATGAGCTTTAAGGTCCCCTCCCATTCTGTGATGCTGTGAACACAATTCACTTACAAGTGGCAAAATCTACCTCACTATTATATTCTAGATATCTTCCATTTCTTGGAATTGGATCAGTGTTTGAAGGCATGCGCTTGCAAGGCCCTTCTGCCTCATGAAATAAGGACCGCCATTGGGAGAAGTCCCTCGAATTTTTTTAACTTGTATCATGTAATGTATCATAATACAATATATAATGTATCATTCATATTATATCCTTCACAGATGGTAGGAGCGGATTCTTTGGAGTACCAGCACTTGTCACCCCATTGCTAGCCAGGAGCCTCAGGAAAAGGCTTATTCAACACTCCTCACAGTCATGAGGAACTAGTTACACTAACTCACAGCCATTAGTCAATACCATTAGAACATTCCATGTTAAAAGGGGAACAAGCAACACAGAAATTAAGATATATTAGTAGCTTTCTGGCTTTTCCCCCCCTCCCATATTCTGTTATTGCATTCACAGACTGAAATTTTTGTTCAGATCAGTAACTGGATCTGCAAACTGGTCCTTGTTAGGAAACAGCAGCACTACTTCTGCAATCATGGGTATCTTTGAAGACTCAGATTTCAGAGATACTGTCATCAGCACCATCTAGTGCTGTGGAGACAAAATAATCAGTTAAAACCAAGCTAGAGATCCTTATGGTGGGGTGCATCAAAACCAGGTTAAATTTGGTGTCTGCTCCAAAAGATAATTTCACAAAGAGGAAGAATCTGGAATAAAGCAGATTTCCAACTAGTAGATTCTTCTCCAAAATACATAAAGCATTTTGGCTTTAAAGGAAATTTAAATACAAACAAAGAAGAGGGATCAAGATTTTGGAAAGTGCATGTGTTCAATGCATGTGAAGAGGAAAATGAACATACAGTGGTACCCTGCATGGAACCAGAATAGGGAACCAGAACAGCAAAAAGTAAATTCATTTATTCCAACAGAAATGTAGAGAATTGGGGAAAAGCAGAGAGGGAAATAATGGATACATTTTTTTAATAAATTCCTCAAGGTTTTGTTTTTTTAAAAATAATTAAGTGTACTATAAGTAGAGTTTATGGCATAAGTAAGACCTTGGTGGCTGATTTCTAGTTACAAAGCAGCAGTACAGAGGCTTTTGTTGTCTTTCCCCTTGCAAAATTCTGCTTTCCAGCCACAAACTCATGTCCCTCACGCTATGTTGGGACAATTCTTTATGGGACCACTGCCCATAACACAGATATCCAGGTTAAAAAAACTCAACACAATTCTCTCCTCCATCCATCAGTAATCCTTCTCCAAGGACCATCCCTTAGATAAGCACAAGGGCAGGGATACATGGCAGGATTTTTCATACTAAATTTTTCATAACAAAAATGCATAGAACTGCAAACTCAAAGAGCCTCACAAAAACATTACAGCTAAACACAGAAGAAAAAAAATCAAGGCCAGATATTGTGATTAACAAATGGATTTGAAGCTTCCTAGGAAATACTGTTGCCCCCCAAACTGGTGCAAAACTTCAATTCCAAGTCATTCACTTATTATTATGCCTCTGTCTCTAGCACTGAAAACCACTTTGATAAATACCAGACTAATTTATAAAGTCTCACCACAGAGTTAGCTACAACACTCAAAAGGCATTTGTACGAAGTTTAGCTCGTAAATACCTTTCATCACCAACAAATGCTGCATCCTAAAAGAGTTGTTTGATTTCGCAGCAGTCACATCTCCAGTGCATGTAAGGTTTTAGGCTTGATTTTCAAGGCATGAATAATGCAATTTAAAAAAAGCAAAAATGCTTTACAACAAGGTTGTTCCCCTCTTCCCAACAAGGTACAAGGTCCAGAAGTGGAAGCTGTGACTGTCTCTCAAATTTCCCCTCACGTGTCTTCATCACAGATCTGTTTTTGCCCAACTAAAAGTCAAGTTGGGATCAAACAGAAAAACACATGTACTATGTGGTCACCGAGGGCAGTGTGCACAGGCTGACAAGAACATGGATTTTTCTACTGGAATATTTGTCCTCTTTCATCCACTCTTCTCCATCAACTGTCAGGCAGGCTATGGAGCTTGACAGTCCTTCAATCTCACCCATTATGGACTTTTCATAATAATACAGAGCTATGTTCAGAACAATGAAAACATCTTGGTACCCCAACTCATCTCTCCCTCACAGAAGTACATCCAGGCCAATGTTTAGCAAGCAAAACAGTAAGTTGGAATAAGAGCAAGAAGAGGTAACAGCTGGCATCTGTTAGGAAGATTAACAATGATCAGCTGGCATTATCAGGAGAAATTCTGGCTGTGAGGGTGGTGAGTCCCTGACACAGGGTGCCCAGAGAAGTTCTGTGCAGCTGGAAGTCTCCAGGTTCCTGGCAATGTCCAAGGCCTGGCTAGATGGGGCTTGGAGCAACCTGCTCTAGTGGAAGGTGTCCCTGACCACAGACAGCGTGATCTTTAAGGTCTTTGCAACCCACACCATTCTGGGTTAATGTGATCTACTACAGATCATCAAATCACACCAGCAACCAGCTCAGCCAACAAGGAAGACTAAAGGCTGAACAACAATCTCAAGGTCCTTTGGTTGTTTGTTTTTAAGGAATTAAAAACAACATTGATTTCTTGCCTCCTTTTACACAGCAGTTTTTAATTTAACTCAGGGCTGAACTTCAATAAATAAAAAAATTAATACAGACTAAATAGCAATGGTTGCTAATACCAGTGAATTAAGTGCTATTTGCACACACAATAAAATGCAAACCAGTAATATATGAACTTAACACTTTCAAAAAGTCAACTCCACAAAGCCTGTAGATCCCAAAAGAAAAAAAAAGCCAATAAGAAGACTCATTTAACAAGTGCCTCAAAAAGTCTAATTTACATCAGTTTGAAACAGCTCATAAAGTACACTTTTCACATAAAAAAAAACCAACTAATGCATAAAATGCAGCTTTTCTAATGAAAAAATTGGAAAAAAAGATGTGGGAATTAAAATTAGAAGTTGAAAGGAAATCCAACATTAGAATTTGCCAAAATCTTTCCTGAAAGCTTTGGACAACGAGAAGGAAAGGTAGCAGTGTACTTTATTTTAAGGAAGCGAATAGGATGCTCCAAAATAATGACATCCCGGTTAGTCCTGAGCATAATACTGGAACAGTGATTGCAAAACTCATTCCAAGGAGGATATCACCTAAAAAAATACACCTTGTCGATGGTCTTTCAATGAGACTGTAAGTAAAACAAAGCACAATAGTATCCCTGTTGTAAGAGGCTTCTACAAATCATTTATATGACTTTGTTGGATGTGAGATTTTTTTTTTAAATTAAGACAGTTGAATCATAAAAAGTAAGATGGGATGCATTATATGAACTGAAGATGAGACATCCCAACAGTCTGAAAAATATTCTTAATAAGGCCAAACAGGAACACGTTCTTGGGCCATCTAAATACCAAAAGCTAATAAACACTTGATCAAGCTACCAAAATACTTTCAATATACAGAGAGAATACATAAAGTGACTTATATTGATATACCTCAACAGTAATGAAATGCCAATGGCCTGAAGTTGTGCCAGGAAGGGTTAGGGTGGGTATCAGGGAAAGGCTCTTCCCCAGAGGGTGCTGGCACTGCCCAGGCTCTCCAGGGAATGGGCACGGCCCCGGGGCTGCCAGAGCTCCAGGAGAGTTTGGACAGCGCTGCCAGGGATGGACAGGGTGGGATTGCTGGGGGTCTGGGCAGGGCAGAAGCTGGATTGGGTGATCCTCAGCGATTGCTTTCAACCCGAGATATTCTGTGATTCTATTAAATACTACAGTTAAACTTCACAAATGGCACAGTCATTACAGGAGCGATAAATAAAGAGAAAAGGCATTTTAATTAATTTTTTCTTTACCTTTCAAGAAGTTGGACACAAAATAAACTTGCTGAGATTTAATGCAGCAACAAACAATCCAAGCTGCTCCCTAAGTATGAAAGATTCCACCCTGGGAGCAGCAACTAAGGATGACCAGACAGCAAACAGCTGCCTACAATGCAACAAAGCTGCTGAAAGTGTACTTGTCTTTGGTTTTAACAAAAATATATTAAAACCTTCATTACAACAAAGATATTGAGGTGCTGGAGCATGTTCAGAGAAGAGAACAGAGCTGGAGAAGCAGCTGGAGCCTTCTAATATCTTTCGGATATTAAAAAAAAATTCTTCCTGGAAAGGGCTGTCCAGCCCTGGCACAGTTGCCCAGAGCAGTGGTGGAGTCCCCATCCCTGGTGGTGTTTAAAAGCCATGTGGATGTGGCATTTGGGGACACGGGGCAGTGGTGGGCTGGGCGGTGCTGCGGGGCAGGGTTGGATTCAAACTTATATATCCTTTCCAACCAAAACAATTCTATGACTTTATATCCAGTAAAGTTGTGCTGTGCAGCAAGTGCCCCTGGCATCCTGTGTGAAAGATTTTGAAACAATTGCATGAAAATGCACAGGCTCTAAACCAGAAAACATACTTCATGAAATTCTTGAAAACGCGTTTATTCAATGGATTTCAGAAAAGAAGAGTGATTTGACCAAAAAACCAAAAATATGCAAATGGAGAAAGGAAGCTTGCTCACAGAGGATTTTACAAGATACCAGAACAATTTAAAAAAGAGTTATTAAAACAGAAACTTAGCTATCAGTACATGGGCACAAAACTCTCTTACAAAGGAGGTTGAAGCCAGGCTCGAAGTGCAATGAATTCCTATTTGCACTATCAAAGCAACGGCAGAGAGGGAAGAAAAACCTGGGAGGAAAGAACACTATCTCAATACCTTGGGTATGAGATGAGCTTAGACTGATAGTGTGATACAAAGAAAGAGATGGAACCCTGAAATAAAGGGGCACAGATAGAAACAAACTGATGACATTAGCGGAGGAAAGTCAGACCATGTTATATGACAGCAAGAAGGGGTAAGGATTGGACTTCTCACTATTCAAATCACTACTGAGCTTCTAAAGGTGAATTTTAATTTATCTGAATATCTAGAAATATTCTATATGTGCTGAGTAAAAAACTACTTGAGGACCAAAGCATCTCTCCATAGAATTTATTTGAAGTTTGGAAATTCATATGTTCTGAAGTTTTTCTGCTCACTCTCCTAGTTCTGAAGTGCTACCAACAAACTGAACAGCACCCAAACACAAACCGCTATCTGGGAAAAAAAACAGTTCCATGGGTCAAAAAATTTGAGGATGAATGTTCTCAAACAATTCAGCAATACTCTATGCTGCTTTTTCTCTCTCTTCCTATATACATGCCAAATGTACTATTGTTCTCTATTTTAAAGACTTAAATACAAAGCCCTAAACACCAAAACCTTGCTACACAAAAAATACTCCTTTTAAAAAAAGGATTTTACAATGCCACAATTATTATTAGAAAAAAGCTCTAAAAATATTTTATTTTCAAAACCTGACATCCAAAATTTAAAACCATGCCTTGATTTCTGTATATATAAGGAACACTTGTTGGGTTTGACCTAATTTTTAAAAGGATTATAGCAAAAAAAAAAGTGTGTGCTGCAGCACAAGAACTCTAGACATGGGTATGTCCCAGCACAGACGTCTCCAAGCAGACAACCTGAAATGCCCATCTGGTTGAATAAAGGTCTGTGAAGGATCATACCAGACATCAGAACAAAACAAATGCACTGTGCTGCTCCACTTGAAATACAATAAATGCATTGTCCCAGAGACCTGTATTGGGGACAGGTTGTAAGCAAGTGCCTGTCTGTGGGCAATGGAGAAGTGCTCTGTGAGCACTCAAGGAACCCAGCACTGGGAGAAATCCATTTAGTACAAATAAACGCAGAGAAAAATCCCTAAGTTCCCTGTGCTCATGTCTACTAAAGAGCCCTTGAGGCATTCTGCATTCAAATTATCCAAGCTACAAAGGCACATAAATAGAAATAAAGAGACAATAGCCACGGAGAACTCCAAGGCCTTTGCAGGGCAATTTACTCCATACAGGGGCACTGCTCTTATTTATCTGAGACCAACTCTGAAGCCTGGGAGACATCAGGATCCCACGAAACAGAACCTAACCAATTAAAATATTAAATGGCAGAATAAACAGAAAGTAAGAACACACTTCATATCTTTCTTTCTAATCTCGTAAAGTGAAACATGACTAAATTCTGCTGAATAAAGATTTCCTATATTTACTATTAGGTCCATCTGGCTTGTGGAGATGATGTGAAATCAAGAGACTCACAGTGTGCAGACTCCACTCCACATCATGGATGTAAATAACATGGTTTGCACGGGCCACACTGAGGGACAAAGAGGGTTCAAGGGATCAAGGAATAAAAAGAACTCCCAGACAGTACAACATTCACATAAGGACGGTAGATTTTGCTGGACAGCGATCAGACCTTTTTCTGCTTATCTTATCTTGTGCCTTCTTAAAAATATAAATTTGTGTCTCCTTGGAAAGAGCTGTGTACCGCAGCTGGCAGCTATTTCAGGGCAAATCCCAATCTATAGAACCTCTGAGTGATTTGGGTCAAAAGAGATCCTAAAGCTCATCCAGCACCATCCCCCTGCCATGGCGGAGACACCTTCCATCATCCCAGATTGCCCCAAGCCCCATCCAACCTGGCCTTGGGCACTTCCAGGGATCCAGGGGCAGCCACAGCTGCTCTGGGCACTCTGTGCCAGGGCCTCACCCCCTCTCCTAAATAAAGAATTTCTTCCTAATATCCAATCTGAATCTGCCCTCTGTCTGTTTAAAGCTGTCTTGTCAGTATCTGCCCATGTAAAAAGTCATTCACCTGAGCTACTGTCTGGCATCACAAATGGTTTTAATGCAGCCTGGATAAGAAAATTATTTCTGTCCCATCTCCCTGTCAAACAGCAAACATAAAAGGCCACTCTTTTAATTCTACAATCCTAAACTTGATCCTAATAAATTATATACTTTAAGATATCTTAATGACAAAACATCTCATTAATTTTAAAGTGTACCCTTTTTATCTGCCACTGCTTACATATGAACAGAGATCTGTAAGTCATGTGCTACAAAGCTGTATCAAATTCTGCCTCACAGAGGATAACATTATTATTTAGAATATTGTTATATTAAGCAGAAAAACAAGAAGTCACCATACACTAGGAAGTATATATGCAAAATCAGAAACAACTTAGAACAATTAAAGGAGGCTTTGCATTAATGGACAGGATTTCCTGCCAAAATGGAGTTAGAAAGACAATGACACTAGAAACAATATGGAAGAAAGGAATTTGATGTGGCAAGACAAAAGTAAATATTTACAAAATAAGCCAAGAGTTGAATTTCCAGAGACCAGGAAATGTATTTTTCAACTGAAGGCATAAACTGTTCAGCATTTCATGGCCACTTTCCAGCCAGTGTTGGGAAATGGATGCTCCTATCGCTAGAGAAGTAAAAGGAACAGAAAGCAGTAAATTCCTTCCCCTGTATCTTGGTACAGATTGTTTTATTCCCCTTCCGTCTGGCATGTCGAATAACATCCTTGTAATTCCACTCACAGGGCAGAGGTGGGCTAGGACCTAACTCCAGGCTGTATTGAAGTAGAAACTCAGTAAGCAGACTGTGATCTACCATGGACTGAATTCCTGCACACAAATCCTATACAACGTGATGATTTTGACTTGACAGGGCAGTGCTTTGCTGAGCACCATCTCTCTCCGGTACTTTCCAAGAGAGTGGCAAGCAGGAAACTGAATTCTGAAAGGCTGAAAGCTAAGTGAGGAAAATCAGTGTAGTCCTGTATAAACAGAATATATGTTTACTTAAATACAAGGTTTATTCTGAGCTAAAAATCCTCAAACCTGTTTTAGATGTCTCAAGGTATGCATGTAATACCTTTCAATGATCCCTGTGTTTGTCCTCTTGCTATTTTATAAGATAATCAAATGGGCAGAGTCCACAATATTTCCATTTTATCTACTTGCACTTAATTCAACAGGGTAAGTGTCTCATAGCTGCTGAGAGATGACATTTGCCTTGAATAAGGGCAAAACTCTGTGGGGAAGAATCAGAAGAAACTGCTGGAGAAAGCATCCTGAGCAAAACTCACCCAAAACCCCAACAACACACTCCTAACAAAGAAGTAACAACATGATAATTAGAAAGACACTGCTGTCATGCAGCCTAAGGTCCAAATCCCTGTCCTTTGAGCAGCTCGGACTTGGCACAGCCTTGTTCAAACACACTGGCTGTGCAAGCACATTTATAGGTATTGGGTGCTTGCTACACTTGGGAATAGAATTGCTGGGCTCTCTAAACTCATTCTGACAGGAAAGAGTCTGGGTCCACTTTAGGAGGTAACAGACTCATTCTGCAGGCAGAAGGTCACAGGGTATGGGTGTTGCTAACAGCCCTTTTGCTTCTAAGACGTAGGACGAATATGAGTCTGGAGCCCTGGTTCTGTAGGTGAAGCCCTCACGGCACTCACCTCTGGCACCACGCTGCCCCACGGGCTCAGCAACAGTTTGGCTTTTTAGTGCCCTGGCATGGTTACAATGAATTAATTGCAATCTCCTCTGAAACTTGGAAATAATATCACAGAGTCATAGAATGTTTGGGTTGGAAGAGACCTTAAAGCCCACCCCACCTCCACCCCCTGCCACGGCAGGGACACCTTCCACTGTCCCAGGCTGCTCCAAGCCTCATCCAACCTAACCCTGGGCACTTCCAGGGATCCAGGGACAGCCACAGCTGCTCTGGGCACCCTGTGCCAGGGCCTGCCCACCCTCCCAGCCAGGAATTCCTTCCCAATATCCCAGCTGTCCCTGCCCTCTGGCACTGGAAGCCATTCCCTGGGTGCTGTCCCTCCGTGCCTTGTCCCCAGTCCCTGTCAGCTCTCCTGGAGCCCCTTCAGGCCCTGGCAAGGGCTCTGAGCTCTCCCTGGAGCCTTCTGTTCTCCAGGCTTTAACTTAACTTCATAAAACTTGAATTTCAGCGTCAAAGCAGAACAAGAAACAAGCCCCTAGGAGGACCCATTATACACTGCAGACAGAGAATACTACTTTTGTCTTACACCTTTGTCTCCTTTCTCTCTCCTTTCTTTTAGTCCCTGTCCTAAAGGTCTCTTTGATCTGTTTGCTCCACAGGAAGGAGTTCACAGCTTTCATCATGGACTGACCTCATCTTTGGCCAGGTGTCCTTCTTGACCACATCTTTCTCCCGCCACAGTGATTCTGCTAGTGGGCATGGAAAGCCTCCAGCTGTCTCTCCCTCACCACTACAGTTTGTTTGGTCACCCTACTGACATAAAACCTTTAAAATTTTGACAAACTGGAAACTTTTTTTTTTTAAAAAATAAAGAAAATCAGTTGGACCAATCAACTTTACAATAAAGCCATTGCTAAGGACACTACAGAAATGACCAAAAATTCAAACCTGACATAGATGTTACAGCTATGATATTCTCCCAAAATAATTTTGGATGCAAGGACTCTCTTTTGCCTAACAATAAGGCCATTCCTAAACTTCTAGTGCCCCATAAAGGAAAAAAAAATTAAAGATAACACATTTATATGTGTGGATAACTTCCGTAACTGTTTACAGTGGGTAGCAATCTTTTTTTCCCAAATCTATATCTATAAATAATTTGTATTTTTACTGTGAACACTTGTGAACCACTGAGAACTTTTATGAGTACCACAGGCTCTAAAAAGAACAGTTATTAAGGAAATGAGCATTTTTTGCCCTCTGGATAAAGTTAGATGGCATGTCTTCAGAGTGCCTGAGGCCATCCAAAGAATAAAGACAATGTAAAAAAAAACCAAACCAGTAAATAACTCTACATTCAGAGCAAAGCACAACGAACAATTATTTAATTAAAGATGGTGTTTCACTTTTGAAACAAAGATGGTGAATTAATACTTCTCATAAGAGCTTAATCTATTATTTCCTGAACTTTGAGTCAAATTTCAATACTGATTAAGTCAATTTTTAATGTAAAAAGGGCATAAAGCATAATATATTGAGTGTATCACCACCTCCTTCAATGGAGTACCTCCATCCATATCATGTTAGTGACTTTGGCTCAAATACCTAATTTTACTGAATTTACAGACATAAAAAAAAAATGGTTTGAGCTCTGCTACTATAAAGCCGAAGTTGGAGCTGAATTTTTATCATTCCCCCTACACCTGCATCAGAAAGTTCACACAGGATGTTCAATCTTGGTACACAAACTTCAATTTCCAAGGCATGTGTATTCAAACCAGTAAACACAGAATTTCAATTTTCATTTTCAAATTTTGCGCACGGATTCCTTTCTGAATAAATCATGACAGGCAAGAAATACCTTTGAAGGAAGAAAGAAGAGGACTTTAGGTATGGTACCTGATAATGAACTCTAAATTCACACTACAATATCTGGTATTACATTATCTAGATAGGCTCGAGCAGTGGCCCATGGAAACCTCATGAGGTTTAACAGGGCCAAGTGCTGGAGCTGCCCCTGGGCCAGGGCAGCCCCCGGGATCAATCTCAGCTGGGGATGAGCAGAGGGAGCAGCCCTGGAGAAGGAGCTGGGGGATCTGTGGGTGAGAGCTGGAGCTGCCCCAGCCTGAACCCCCCTGCCCTGGGCTGATCCCCAGCGTGGGCAGCAGGGCAGGGGGGATTCTGCCCCTGTGCCCCTGTGCTCAGGTGAGACCCCACCTGCAGAGCTGCCCCAGCCCTGGCTCCAACAGCACAAGGACGTGGAGCTGCTGGAGCCAGTGCAGAGGAGGCCACGGAGATGCTGCCAGGGCTGGAGCCCCTCTGCTCTGGAGCCAGCCTGGCACGGCTGGGGCTGCTCACCTGCACAAGAGAAGGCTCCAGGGAGAGCTCAGAGCCCCTGCCAGGGCCTGAAGGGGCTCCAGGAGAGCTGACAGGGACTGGGGACAAGGCACAGGGTGCCCAGAGCAGCTGTGGCTGTCCTTGGATCCCTGGAAGTGTCTGAAGTTGGATGAGGCTTGGAGCAGCCTGGGATGGTGGAAGGAGACCCTGCCCATGGCAGGGGTGTGAAATGAGATATTGGGAAGGAATTCCTGGCTGGGAGGGTGGGCAGGCCCTGGCACAGGGTGCCCAGAGCAGCTGTGGCTGTCCTTGGATCCCTGGAAGTGTCTGAAGTTGGATGAGGCTTGGAGCAGCCTGGGATGGTGGAAGGAGACCCTGCCCATGGCAGGGGTGTGAAATGAGATGAGCTTTAGGGTCCCTTCCAACTCAAACCACTCTGGGATCCTATGACTGAGTGTATGCACCTACATAAAACACCCACAGCTTCCTCTCAGAGAGAAGACATTTGTTGGAAATACTTCTGCTCTCTGCAAACAACACTGATGTGCAGATCAGTATACTTTCCAAGAGACGAAATGCTTAAAACATTTTCAGAAGTACATGAAGGTGTACTAGTACTTGAAAAAATGAAAAATGCAATAAAAACATAGGATAATGTCAAATAACGTAACATCAAATAATGTAACATATCAAGGGTTTTTCAATACAAGACCAAGATTAAATCTAATATCTATTACTGAACCCATCTTGTAACAACACAGTACTTGAAAAATATGTATCTCAAATAAACATTGTTTACACCCTTCACTGTAATGTCAATACTATCCCCTTTGATGGATTTCCGTGAATTTCTGTTCTTAGAAACAAACCTGCAAAAGGTAGCCTGTCATAAATAAACCACTTTTCAAAGGAAAATTGAGGTCAAAATAGATAGGAAATTAAAGATTTGTACTTTCATCCTGAAAAATACTGCATCACCAAAAGAAAACATTTACCAAGAATATTAAATTTTTCGTAAGGGATGTTAATATCCAGTCAGAACCCAACTGCAGTGAATGCTGAACAAAACAGGGGATAATGAAGCATTTCATAAGAGTGCAATTCACTATGGAAAAAGCTACAGTTAATGACCTACATGGAGGTTAACTTGGCTTTAGGAAGTCCCAGCCTGCCCTTCCCAGTTCAGTGTAAATGCTGTGCCAACATCCTGGGAAATTGGCCCACGGCTTTTTTTAAACTCCTGTTATTTAACATTTCTCTTTATTTTCTTTATTTCTCCTTCTTGGTAGCTTCGGCCTCTCAACAACACCCAAGTCCTTTCCTATGTAGTGTGAGAGATAATGGCAGGGCCTTTCACCTGCTTCAATTCCCATGTATCTTTATTATGAACAGTAAAGTTGAGCTCCCTAACATCACATCCATAATTCACAGTGTTTAATGATTTTCTCCCCGCTGTTCTACAGCTCATAAGAAAAAACAAAGCTAAACAAAGCAAAAAACCCCCAACCAAACAAAAACCACACAAACATACAAAAAAAGGTGGGGGGAAACAACCTGTGAAGCATCGCTGGAGAGATTTAAAAGATCTGTGAATGTGAAACTTTGGGATATGGGTTAGTGGTGACCTTGGCAATGTTGGGTGAATGGTTTGACTTGATGCTTTTATAGGGATTTTTCAGCCTAAATGATTCCATTAAATGTAGAGCAAGGATCTAGAAAGGTTAAAACACAACTCCAGAGAACAGCATATAGGTATCAAAAATATACCATGGTCTCCAGGATGTACAAAAGCATTTACAAATACACTACAGCTTGAAATACTCTGAACTACTTATTGTTGCAGGAAGATGACAATCTTGGAACGGATAATCTGGAAGCCTTTAAGGAAGGAAAAATGTTTGGAGCACTGAATTCTCCCAGCTTTTGTCTCCATCACCACCACTACTCTCCCAAACAAACATGTGTGATCAAAACCACCGTAGCTCACAGCAGGAAAAGGCTTGTCAGCATCCTGAAGGATCCTCGGCTTGGACCGTCCCCTCATCTTTTATTAAAATACTTTCCATATCTAGCAAAAGTCATATCTTACCCAAGTTTCACAGTCCAACCTTGACAGAGCTGAAATCCAATCCTGTTTCTCCATTCTAGTCTGCCTGCCAATGTTTTCAATTTTATCCTTCCGTAAAAAAGGTGTTACAGACAATACCAATGAGATCCAGAAATGTTACATGGGCACAAACAGCCCTTATTAAGAAAAAGCAGATTTTATTTAGGTAAAGCTTTAAAGCTATTATTCATTACTTTTCAGTAGGAAATATGCCATTATTTCCCACATACACGGTCATCTGAAATTACCTTACCCACTGCTGAACCTGTCTCTGAAGAGACATTATTTTATTGCCTTCAGACATCCTCAAGTCTCAGGATTGCTGGGGCAACTAACATAGATTTGATTTAATGATTTATTTCAGCATTCTTGCAGTTGTGCAATATTTTTCCATCTTAAAACCCAACATGATAGCTTTTAAGTCCCAGTCCTTCAAGTTGGACAGTAATTGAATTTACATTGTCTTCAATTTATTTGGAAATTAACCTCCTTCCCACAGAGAAAGAGGCTGAGCTTTACCTCCCACTCAGTTTTATAAATCTTATTCTGCTGTGTAATTCTTTCTGCCTCTATCAACCCAAAAATCCTCCTAAATTCCAAAACACTGCTCTCCCCAAAATGTACTTTTTAAAAAGACACATTTCTGTGATGTTCCAGGTCACTCTCTGTTTTTCCCAAAGTTAAGACAACACTTCCAAGAACTGACTTCATGACAATGAAACAAACACTAACAAATTTCATATTCTATACTGTACAAAAACCAAGTACAACCATCATGGGTTGGGATATTAATTCTGCTCCTGCTGGGGAAACAAATGTTAGGTTATAGGATCAAATATAAACTGTATTTCAATGGGATATTCTGAAGAGACACAGTAAGAGTCTTTCTAGGGATATACAAACACTGTTCTGAAT
Organism: Irena cyanogastra; assembly: GCA_013397155.1. Lineage (NCBI taxonomy): Eukaryota > Metazoa > Chordata > Aves > Passeriformes > Irenidae > Irena > Irena cyanogastra. The sequence continues at coordinate 39,443 of VWZV01009172.1, read as the reverse complement.
TTCAACTTACTCAGGTGACAGAATCACAGAATTATTTAGGTTGGAAAAAACCTCCGAGATCATAGAGTCCAAGCTGTGCCTGATACCTACCATGTCACCCAGCCCAGAGCACTGAGTGCCATGTCCAGGCCTGCCTTGGACACCTCCAGGAATGGAGACTCCATGGGCAGCCCCTTCTAATTCCTGAGCACCCTTTCCATGGGGAAATTCCTGCTGATGTCCAACCTGAGCCTGCCCGGCCCAGCCTGAGGCCGTTCCCTCTCCTCCTGTTCCCGGTTCCCTGGGAGCAGAGCCCGATCCCCCCGGCTGTCCCCTCCTGTCAGGAGCTGTGCAGAGCCACAAGGTCCCACCTGAGCCTCCTTTTCTCCAGGCTCAGCCCCTTCCCAGCTCCCTCAGCCCCTCCTGGGGCTCCAGCCCCTTCCCCAGCTCCATTCCTTGCCCTGGACACATTCCAGTTCCTCAGTGTCTCTCTTGTCCTGAGGGCCCAGAGCTGTCCCCAGCACTGGAGGTGCCTCAGCAGATGAGTTTTCCCAACCCTGGTGGTGTAATCTGAAATCTAAATGGAAGGCCAAAACGTCCCGGATACTGAAGCAATTTGTAAATGTGAACAACTACATAGACAGTATAAAGACTCTCAAAGACAAAATCAAGATAATCACGGTATTTTATAATTAAGCCAAGTTGTAACAAAGTGATGAAGTAGATTCTAGATAAATGGACAGGGAGGTGGACAGAAACGTGGCTAAACTCAAGGGGTCAGAGAGCTACAGTCAGCAGTACAAAGTCCAGCTGGAGTCCAGCCAGAAGTGGTGCACCCCATGTTTTGATTCTGGAGAAGCCACGGAGATGCTGCCAGGGCTGGAGCCCCTCTGCTCTGGAGCCAGCCTGGCACAGCTGGGGCTGCTCACCTGCACAAGAGAAGGCTCCAGGGAGAGCTCAGAGCCCCTGCCAGGGCCTGAAGGGGCTCCAGGAGAGCTGACAGGGACTGGGGACAAGGCACGGAGGGACAGCACCCAGGCAATGGCTTCCAGTGCCAGAGGGCAGGGACAGCTGGGATATTGGGAAGGAATTCCTGGCTGGGAGGGTGGGCAGGCCCTGGCACAGGGTGCCCAGAGCAGCTGTGGCTGCCTCTGGATCCCTGGCAGTGCCCAAGGCCAGGCTGGATGGGGCTTGGAGCAGCTTGGGACAGTGGAAGGTGTCTCTGCCATGGCAGGGGGTGGAACAAGATGGCCTTTAAAGAACACTTCCAACCACTCTGGGATTCTGGGACCAATGTTTTTCAAGATCTCCACTGATGCCCCAGTTGGTGGGGCAGGCTGTAGCCTTGGGAAATCTGCATGTGATATAGAACTGGGAAGAGAAGCTGATGCATATGATGGCTGTGTTGTTAGAGGGACAAGGACAGGCTGGATAAACACTCCAAGAGAAACCGCGAGTGTTTATCCTTGAAGCTATGAAGGGATGTATCAGATCCTGGGTGTGGAGGGTCAACCAGATATAAAGCAGCTTTGCAGCAAGAGCCCCTGTGCTCCTGGTGAACATGGAATTGAAGGTACACCAGCAACTGACCCTCGAGCAAAGAAAGGCCTGGGCACCTTGGGCTGCATGAGGCACAGCAACAGCAGCCCACTGAAGAGGTGATCCCCTCCTCTCTGGGAAGCCTCACCTGGAGCACTGGGCTCCCAGCAGCAGGGACATGCACACACTGCATCAGGTCCAGCAAAGCACCACAAACATGATGAAGGGACTGAAGTGTCTGATATGCATAGAGAAGCTGAAAGACCTGTGATTAGCCTGGGGAAGAACAGGCTCACAGGGGTCTCAGAACATCCAAATATCTGATAGATGATGAGGCGGTGTTAGGTCATAGGTAGGACTTGATGATCTCAAAGGTTTTTTCCAATCTAGAGGATTCAGTGATTCTGTGATTCTGATGGGAAGGTCTAGAGATGAAGCCAGACACACTTATGCCCAAAGAAAGGACAAAAGGAAATGGGCTGAAATTGCAATACAGGAAATTGCATTTAATCGTAGGAGAAAAACCACAAGTTGCTCAGAGAGCTTGTGGAGTCACCATCCTTGGAGATATTAAACATCAACTGGATGTAACCTTGGGCATACAGCTCTTGGTGACCCTGCCCTTGGACATGACAATCTCCAAAGATGCTTCCTAACTAGGCACTTTGATGATTCCCTGAAATCACGGAGCACAGACATTGAGCACAACTCAATAAACAACAAAATGCAAGGAAAACTGCCTGCTGGGAATGAATACCAAGTCAATATAGAAACCTGTAAAGCCACAAAGCACTACAAAACACTCAGAGAAATACAGAAAACATACTTCAGGGTAAAATCCTGCAGTAGCAAGAGGATGGCTTGTTGATTAATTAAAAGAATGCAGCATCAGAAAGATCTGATTTTATTTATTAAGTTGGGGAGCTTTTTATAATCACCAACTTTTAATTTTTGCTGAGTAAGTGTCACACTAAAAGCTAGGACTTGCATCTTTTTTCACTCTAGTGAAAAGGAAAATAACCATGTTGAATTCCCTTAGAAGTCTTCTGCAAAACTGAGGAGTGATGCTTGAATTGTCACCAACTGGAAGTCAAAAACCCTATCACACTACCACTGACAGGTCCATTTGAGGTACTTTACGGTCTCTTATCTATAAAACTAGATTTTCCTCGTTTATAAGATATTCTGGTAACTAATACAGAATACAGACAAAATGTAATACTGCACATTACGCACCTAGAGGTATTTAAAGTAACCAAGTGCACAACGCAGTAACATTAAATGGGAACTTTAACATCTTTCATTAGTTACATGTATTGAACCAGTTTTCAGCTAGGCTGATGCCCCAGAAAACTTTTCCAGCAGAAGAAAAGCCAAACGCTAATCATTGTCCTGGAGGTTACACTGGGGCTGCAGGATTAGTCATCTTTGGAAACCAGTTGTGGTTGTTCTTATTTTCCTCTCCCACTGCTTTTTCTGATCTGTGGCTGCTGCAGTGGGAGCATTCTCATCAATGTTTTCTCATAAATTCAGCTTACAAACACGAAAGAACAAAACCACTTAAGAACAGCTCACAGCTCTCACCCCCTACATCCTGCTGCGGAGTGGGGATCCAAAAACTCCTTACACAACTTAAATCAATCCTTTGGAGGATTAGAATAAAGAGCTGACTAAATCTTCCCCCCAAGCCTCTCTCTGCATTTCTTGGTCAAATAGGCCGTGGTAAGGAAGGGCGATACCAAAATGTGAGAAGACATAAGAGTTGTTGTTTTCAGATGTTCTCAACAGAAGCTGGAAATGAAAAGAACAGAAGGAAGTCGTCCTTACAGTATTATTAATTACACAAATCTAGAATGGTTTGGGTCACTTAGGTCAGTATAAATGGATCTGGATGCCCATTTCCAATTTTTCAGGCGTTACACCTTCAACAAGCAAGTCAGCAGTGTTCCCTATTCCCTCCACTCAGCTCCTTTCCTCTCCATCCTGTTCCAGCCATGTGGGAAGCCAGGCCAGGTCTGCAGGACCCAGCAGCCCGGGGGCCCTGCCTCTGTTGCAATGTGCTTATGACCCCCCACTAGTGGCACCTGCCTCTTTGATGGAGAATCACCAATTTAGGTTCAACAGCTGGGCAGTTGTGAGACTACCCGAAGCTACTTCAGAAGGAGAACCATGAGGATGATGCCTTTAATCACTTATACTGTTAATCAAATATTTTTTTTTTAATCAAAAGAAACCCAACTTCCAAACTCCTGCTATCCACAGCTGCAGTTAACTAGCAGAACAGAAACTCTCAGGTATTTTCACTTAGAAGGTCTGCCTTATGGCTCCTGTGCAGAACATCTCTGCAGCACATATTACAACATCTGGTTTGAGACAATTTGGGCTTACTGGAAAACACCCTGGGTTTCACGATATAAGGTTTATCTCCTGGACTCATCACTTTTAAACTAACATACCAGCCCCTCGTCAGCAGGCCACTCAGATATCCTTCTTACGCACAACATCCCACTAACCAAATTATGTTTTAAGTGAAAGTGTCCTACGAGTATGTTGTGTGGTTCTCTCATTTTTAACTGCACTGCTGATTATTGGGGTTATTGATTAAAAATAACTGCTGAACTAAAATTTTATATATTTTATGAAGTGGAACACTTTGCATTCAACCTTAAAAGTCTAAAACTTTAAACCTCTTGTCCTCTACATTAACTAGATTAATTTATTGCTGCTTCTGTTCTTCAGAGTCCTTGATCAAAATTTAAAATTTCCTTCATCATCATTGTTCATATGCACAATTTGAATCCCTTAAGCTCATCCATCTCTGTCTCCAGAAGACACCTGCAAAGATGTTTGCTGCACTGTTCTTCTTGTGAATCATTTGTTACTCAAGGTTTGCAAAGTTCTTTGAAACATTTTAGTATTGAGGGTAGTGCCCAGTTCTGGGTAGATACCCAGATCTCCCTCAGGAGACCCATGAATATGGTTTAAACATTTAGTTCTCAACTGATATCAAGATGTAGATAGTCCTACTTAAAAGGGGAAAAAATACGTACATTCTGATGCTCTGATGCTTCAGGCATTCTGACCGGAACATCTTAATCAAAATTATTAATTGTGACAACTCAAGCTTCAGTCAATACTTTCTTTAATTCGACAAATTGGAAGATGTTTTGAATCAGTAGCATATGTTTGTTATTTCTAAGTGAGTAATTTTCTATATTTAGGCATTAATGAAATATTTTACTAAGCTGCTTTCACTAGTCAAAGTTCATGCAACGCTGTATGGGAAATCAAAACAGACACGACTGCATCACCTAGATGCAGAAAGCCAAGAATACCTGCAGGGCACTCCCTTGCTGCCAGTGGCACTGACTTAAGGAAGCTGCTGGAGAGGTGCACCCAGGGAAGTTCACAGAGACTACAGAGAGGCTGGATCTCAGCAAGGTTTTTTAGTCTTAAGGATAAAACTGGCTGAGATGAGCATAAATTCTTTCTCTTTTCAGCTTATAAGCTGTTTCAGTATATTCAGACTGACATGCATTTTGTTAACATTCTCCTGAACTCCTCAGACAAGCTATAGCATTTTTCTCCTTTTACTCCCAAAACAACAGGTTATTTACATACTTACCAAAGAATAAGACATCCTCCCAATACCGATTAAATGCCAGACGTTACGTAGGAACGCAAAACCCCCGGACTCTGAACATACTGCTACAATGGAAATGTGTGAAAGCAATTTTGTTCCAGTTTCATCTCATGGGAATGTGGGCCCATAAGCATCCAATTAAAAATAATTCCAACTGATCGAGATGTGTTTTAGCTTCACATGAGAATGCATCTAGAACATGTCTGTGATAGATTTTTACCAGGGTGGGACGAATAAAGATTATTATACAGAAAGAACATCACTCTTGCAATTTTTCCCCATTTAATTTCATTCCTTGTACATGACAATGTTAGAGTTTTGGCAACCTGTGCCGTTTTGTACTATTTGAGTCAAATCACCTGGGGAACCTGAGAAGATATATTTTAATGGGAAGATTCCAAATCAAAATGCAGCCTTTTAAAGCAATCTTTAAGGCAAACAAAATGAACAAAAGCCTGACAATCTGCCTGCATGACAATCTGCCTGTAACTTCCATTTTTAATGCCAAAAGAAGCCACTTTGATCCACTCATCTGACACAAGCCATAGGAATTCCCTCAGCTACTTCCTCCTTCAAGTCCAATAGCTTTGGCTGAACTTGGACGTATCTTTTAGCAGAACATCCAATCTCATTTAAAAATTCCAATCTAAGGAAATCCAGAGCCTTTGTTAAATTATTCCAGTGACTCATATATCATGTAAAAAAAGATGGACCAGTCTCAGCTGGGTTTGCTTTCCAGCTACTGGAGTGCATTGCACTTTTGCATAGATCACAGAATATCCTGAGCTGGAAGGGACTCCCAAGGGTCACCCAGTCCAGCTCCTGCCCTGCCCAGACCCCCAACAATCCCACCCTGTCCATCCCTGGCAGTGCTGTCCAAACTCTCCTGGAGCTCTGGCAGCCTCGGGGCCGTGCCCATTCCCTGGGGAGCCTGGGCAGTGCCAGCACCCTCTGGGGAAGAGCCTGTCCCTGATGTCCAACCTAAACCTCCCCTGACAAATCCTATTAAAGAGCCCCCTTATTGAAGGATTTATTCAGCCTTAATCTTCCAAATAATTTAAGGAGTAAACTCATAAAAATGCCATAGAGTACTTCTGATTTCTTTCAAAGTCAACCTATTCCTTTTATCTTGTAGCATGATCTATGCGCATGGAACTCCACCAGCTTTATGAAAATACACCTTGCTTTCATCAAGCTTGGACAATTACATTTTTATATCAGCAATCTCTCCCCTTCACTGATCACTCCTCCCCTAAAAACTATTTTTGATAATTTTAAATAGGGCAAGACTTAACAAATCAGTGCAGAGGTTTCCACTAGACATGCACCCACTTGATAAGCATCCAGTTAAACTGTATTTGAGACCTGCAAGCCAGGCAGTTCTTCCCCAATGAATACCCACACCATTGATTTTATATCTCACTCATTTCTTGATCATTATGCTATGCAGTACAAAGATAAATAATTTGTAATAGAATTATTTATAAACAATTCTGCTCTGCCAAGTCACTCGATGTTGAGTGTAGAGTGATCCTTCCATAAAAACAACTCTGAGCCTTCAATAAAATTATGATTAGCTGACTAAAAATCACAATGCAATAAAACATTAAATTATATGCATTCAACAGACCTCTGACCTTTATTTTTTTTATTTTAACTTTTCCCCCAAAGAAAAATGATCAAATGAGCTGGATTCTGGGGAAATGATCCACACCAACACAGCAGCCAAAAATAAGCCTCATCTCCTGAACTGTGCCCCCAGCTCAGAGACTGAGCCCCAGAAGCCATCTTGCATGGAAGCTCAGAGAACAGAGTTTCCATAAAAATTTACAGGCTACTCTAGAGAAACCTCAGCATATGAGTATTAACAAACCAGCCTGAATCCTCGAGGAAATATTAATGCAGTTTGATTGTCTTTTTTTCTTTTTTCACTTGTTCTTGCTTGTATTTACTTCTTAAGTGACTAAATTAAATTCTGTCAGCTGTTCCATGGTCTGCCTAAGACTGAAGTCTAAAATACACCATAACCACTGAACTCAATGACTATTGGTTGACTGCTACAGCAACTCACAGCACCAGGCAGGCATTGCAAATAAGAAGTAAAATTGTGCATATTAAACCCAGAAGGAAAAAGACCACCTTTGAGACTTCAGGTTTAACAACGGTAATGGAAGCAGCTACAATTTATCAGTGGCACAGCATTAAGACAAGAAAAAATTGTTCATTGTCACAAAAATGTACCATTTCCAACTCTGACACTAAAACCTGGTGATATTATGCCATATGTTTCAATAACAAGAAAAATTTCCCAGCCCACCCATAACGATACTTTCTGATAATGCAATGACACTGCAGTCCCTGAATGGTACCAATCCAGCTCCCATAAGCCCTTCAGCTTGGCAGGATGCTGAGCAGAGATCATTCAATGGTGTTTGGGGGAACAGAAAGGAAAAAGAGAATGAAAAAGATCATTGGTAAAATGCCAGCTTTGGAAGCAAAGTGCAGAATCGTATTTAAATATCCTGCAGGAAAATAATGGTTTTACTCAGTATCGACAAAAAAACCCCCAAGCTTGTTTATTTCTGAAAAGTGCTTAAATCTACCAATTTTTTCCATGTATTGAAGAAATAGATTTTTCTTTGGGGAAAATATTTTAAACTATGCTCTCTACCATTCCAAAAATAGCTTGCTTTAGTGATAAATGAAGTGAAGCTGGTTCTTGCCTGTGACAGATCCAGCTTCTGCCACCTTCATTACTCTACTTTTAATCCTATGACAAATGTGGGGCCATTTATGAAAGCTCTGACAGCTTAAGCTCACAGTGAAGTAAAGATCAATGTTTGTCCTAGCCCTGGAAGTGTTCCAGGCCAGGTTGGACAGGGTTTGGAGCAACCTGGGATAGTGGAAGGTGTCCCTGGTCCCTGGAATGGGGTGGAATGGGGTCAACTTCAGGGTCCCTTCCAACCCAAAGTATTTAATGATTCTAAGCAGGGCTGATGTATTGACTATTTTACTTGCACTATCTTAGGGTGAGTTTTTCACACTAACTCCTAAAAATTCAATGGCCACAAATGCTCAGGATTATCAGAGAAAAAGAATTCACATCTGTCAAGTCCCATTTGAAAGAATATGAATTGCTGCACATCTCCACATAGCATTAATCCATACAAAAGCATTTAAGGTTCAATAATGAACATGTTTGCTTCATGTTTTTCCCCACTTTCCCTTCACAGACTAAAGGGAAGAAAATATGTCCGAGTTGCAAATGTTTAAGCTGTTTTTGAGGATGATACCTAGACATCTTTTCTGCATTGTCAGGACAGTAATCCATACCAGGACACAGGACTGGGATCCAGGCTCTATGCCCCAGCACAGCTCACACTCCAAGAAAAAAGGAACTGGAAACTGGATAATAAATTCGAGTTGGCTTTAAGCAGCACTTCAGCATTAGGTTGCAGAAGAATCATTTCTAGTAAATCAGCAGCATTTCTCAAAGCTAACCTCCAAGGCCCTGATCCTGCTAAGGTGGCACATTCTTAAATGAATGTAATTGCATAATTCCATTGACTCTGATGGCATGGGAAAAGGATGGCTGCAAAGCTCATTCTCCATATGCTTCAGACAACGCCAGAACACTCCTGAAAGGGAGCATTATAATCTTATGAGACATATTTTGCTGTTTAAACAAACCTAGCATTAAGTAATAAAAGATAAGCAAAATGGTTAAACTGAATGTCAATTTGATATTGTACTTCTTGGTCTTTTTTATCTGGAAAAAGACTCCCTAATTTAAATTAATCCATAATAAATTTTACCTCTGCTACTTTAAGACACATTTACCCAATTTACAAGGCTCAGCAAAACTCTATTTCCTGCTTTCACACACAGTGTCAAGCTCACTATGAAACTAGAACTGTCCATAATTTGTTCAGCATCCCAGAACTAATCATTGCTTGTTAGCTGCCTCTTTGCTAGTACATGCACTAAGCCAGTCTGCCTTCAAAAGCAATTTTCCTGAGCTTGACTGCAACTCAAAGAGGTTTAAAACAAAACAGGAACACATATGAGCATTAAAACATCACACGATGAATATGAAATGCTAAAGGAAATGGTAACACTGGCAAATGTATATCACATCACAAAGCAATAAAAGATACATAGCACAGTCATAACAGAATTATTAGATATTAGGAATTTCACATTACAAGCCCAGGCTCAATATTTATGCTATGCTAATGCTGTGCATAATAAAATGGGTATTGTATCCACATATTTGCAAGAGACTGAAATTTGCAAGAGACTGAAAGCAACACTGGCACTAAATCCCAATGAAAGCTGCCTGGAAAACTGGTGCTGTGGGCTTGCTCCCTGTGGGATAGTAAAATATGTGCTGGTTTGCATTCCCTCCTCTCTGCTTTAACCAGTGTTGGCTGCCCAGTAAGTGTGGGGTGTGGTGTGCCTGTGTGACACATCACCACCAGGTTCTCACACACATCCATGGTACAGTGAAAACCTCAGAAACACTGAATGGTTTGGGTTGGAAGGGACCTGAAGCACCATCTATTACCACACCCTGTCACGGGCACCTTCCACTGTCCCAGGCTGCTCCAAGCCCCATCCAACCTGGCCTTGGACACTCCCACGGATTCAGGGGCAGCCACAGCTGCTCTGGGCACCCTGTGCCAGGGCCTGCCCACCCTCCCAGCCAGGAATTCCTTCCCAATATCCCAGCTGTCCCTGCCCTCTGGCACTGGAAGCCATTGCCTGGGTGCTGTCCCTCCGTGCCTTGTCCCCAGTCCCTGTCAGCTCTCCTGGAGCCCCTTCAGGCCCTGGCAGGGGCTCTGAGCTCTCCCTGGAGCCTTCTCTTGTGCAGGTGAGCAGCCCCAGCTGTGCCAGGCTGGCTCCAGAGCAGAGGGGCTCCAGCCCTGGCAGCATCTCCGTGGCCTCCTCTGCACTGGCTCCAGCAGCTCCACGTCCTTGTGCTGGGGCAGCTCTGCAGGTGGGGTCTCACCTGAGCACAGGGGCAGAATCCCTCCTCCCCTGTTGCCCATGATGCTTTTGAACATATTTAATGCAAACATTAATATATTTGCACATAAAATCTACCAAAATGTTAATGAAAACTGTAATTCTTTGATAAGTACAAAGACAGGCAACACCATCTGCGGGTATCAGAGCACCATTAGAGACCTGCTGCTCTGGGCTAAATTTTTTATTCTTTGCCAGGAATACTGGATGGGGGTGTGGTGAATTATAAATCACTATAATTAATTAACCTCTGCCTCCAGTAATTTATAAATTCCATCTCTTCTCTAAACAGGCCAATCACGCAATAAAATACTATAATACTTAATACAGGATCGATGCATGGATTCTAACAAAATCTTTTGACACCTCAATTATGCTGTTGTATTCAATGCTACTTACAGACTTAGACAGGCAAATTTCCTGAGCATACAACGCCTCTAATCATCCAATATCAAAACAACAATAGAGAATTAGCCATAAAAAACTGCTCCCTCTGTATTTTTACAGCAGCAATTTCTATTTCAAATCCTCTGTTCTCCTCCTGTCTCAGAAAAAGATAACCTGCAATGAAAATCTGAGATTTTACAATCTCCCACACTGATATACTCTAATATACCTCAACTGATGCATAAGCCCCATTTCAGAAAGTGATACCAGTAAAAAATTTCTCTGTCAGTTTTGGTACAGGGAATAACTAGATGAATGCTTTTTCTCTAAAAACTTCACAAGCTTGTTACATGAAAACACATACACTGTTATCAGTGCTTATTTTCCTCCACAGAACACCTGAAAGATGCAATATCCATGGAGAAGCACTTAGTCTCCCAAGGATGATTTTGTCAGCTCCATGTGTAGTGCTGTTGCTGTACAGAATTACCAAAATTTCATGGAAACAAGCTGGGACAATTACACTATTTATTTTACATTTTCAGGATATCATTCCTACATGTTAAACATTACATCTTAAAGAAGATTGTAGTGAAGACTGCACTTATTTGTAGTATTCATTTTTAAAGAAGCCTTTGAATTCTCAGCCTTTTGACTATTTTAATTCATATCCCTGTTCCAAATTAATCTGGAGAATGCCTGAGGGACAGCTTGATTTTCATGTCCTGTTGAGATCTTCAGAGTAATTCTCCATCATTATGTACTACTATAAATTTTTTCTTCTGTATAAAAAGAGCTATTTCAGCTTGCATGCCATATTTTCTTCCCCTGACAATCAAGCTGGTTTTACTTATGTAACTTTACTGTGTGGTCTCTTGCTATTGTGTGCTGGCTTAGCTGGGAAGCTGCATTTCCACCCTGGATGCCTTCCATGTTCTGATCAATTTTGTCACGCAATTTTTTCCTTGTTTTCCCAAAGCTTCTAGGGACTAGGTTATTATATCTAATTATCCACAGCATCAACAATGAAATAGTAAAACTTAAATTTTTACTTGGAGTAAACAACTAAGAAAAATCCTTTGGGTATGGCAAGTAGGACTTACTTTTGGATTCACCCTTCTTACAGTTTCTGTAAAGCATCTAAAATTCTCTACCACAAACAAGGATTTGGGGCTAATGGATTCTTATCATTCTTATTCTCTACAATTAAAAGTGATCAGACATACAAAAAAAAGAGATACCTTTCTTAATTGTTCCTGGAAGAGGAAATGGACTCAACTTATGTCAGGCGAGGTTTAGGTTGGATATTGGGAAAAATTTCTTAACCCCAAGGGTGGCCAGGCACTAGCACAGGTTGCCCAGGGCAGTGGTGGAGTCCCCATCCCTAGAGGGTTTTAGAAGCTGGTGGATGTTGCACCTGGTGACATGAGTCAGTGGTGGCCTTGGCAGTGCTGGGTTTGGACTCAATGATCTTGGAGGGCTTTTCCAGCACAAACAACCCTGTGATTAACTGCCATGAAAACTTCCTGAACTTGAGGCAAAAGCTCTACCATTTCTATTCTTAAGAAGCAAATTATATAGACAACATTACAAATAAAACAATGGGTGTCAAGAAGTATTAGACACTTGCACCTAAGACAACTCAAACCTCTGCACCAACTCCAAACAAACTATGCAACTGCAATGAAAGTTCTGGGAATCACAGATCATGTTCTTATGTCAAGGCTTTGGAAATGGATTAAAATACTTTAACATAAAAAGCATTTAAAGCTTCCAAAAGCCAAAAATTTGTATTCTAAATTTAAAAAGACAAACCAAACCATTAGTAGACTCTCATTTCTAACACACTTTTTAGAATATACATCAAGGATGTCATAAAGACACAAACTATCCCCTTAGAAATTAAAATTATTCATCAGTTAACTGAAAACATGCACAGATCAGTCACAGGGCATGCAGCATGCAGTAAATGGAGAGCAGAGGTTAATAACCTGGAAGCATAGGATCTGAGAATGTGAGAACAAGTTAAAGACAAGAGTTCCTCTCCATTGTCACTGAGGGTCGAGAAGCAATGCTGCAGCGTAGAGCAGTGGGAGTGGGGGAAATACAGTTTGTCCAAGACATACACATATCTCCGCAAGTGGCGGCAGGTATAACTGAAAGACAAGGGTAGAGGGAGACAAAACAGAAAAAAGAGGTGTTTTCCTTTAAGAAAGCTAAGTCATGGTTTAACATCCCTAGCTTTTGTGCCAAGAGTCAATGGAAGATGCCAAGAAAGCAATGGAGCGGTTTGACATAAAACAAACAGTTTCAAGAAACAGAGGGATCTGTTTGCCCCTGTGCCCACATGCTGGTTCTGTCACTGCTGCACAGGGAATTCACCAAGTCTTACACATTAGACACAAGAATTTGGGCTTCCTTTGGGTGTGTGTGTCGCTTCTCTCCCTGCTTCCCCACCCAGCCTTTTTGTTCTCAGTATCACCTTAAGAAAAGTTTCATATCTCTCAATAAATAGAGGAGACTGGCCCCTGGTTTACTAAGGTTACCTTTAAAAAAACCTAAGAATGTTCACAAAATTTAACTGCCTTTCATGAAAACTGACAGTTGACTTAAAGGGAAAAAAGTCACACTGAATTATTGATCAGTGTGAACTGCTCTTGTAGCCTGGGATTTTAGTGGTAGAGCATTCCTGCATTTAATTCTAGTTGCTCAAATCCGATGCTTAATCCTAACAGAGTTACTCAATTAAGACCTGGCCAGCTTTTCCATGAAGAACTACAGTCACTTCTATGAAGCAACTACAGAGCAAGCAATAAAACATTTAAAATTTATATTAAGCAACCCTGGATGCACCTGAGTAAGAGATATATTGCCTATGCCTATGCACAGGATATCCTCCCACTCATAATGGAAAGGAAAATAAATTCATTAGTGTAGTTCACCTGCAACAAACTGCATGACTGGAAAATTGTGAGGCATGTAAAAAATATAACCTCAACTACCTCTTATTTCAGGGTTTGTATAGAAAATGCTTCACTGCATAATGGTGCACAGCCCAGCGTATGCCAAGTATGATGCTGTGATGTCATGATGTGGCTCAGTGATCTTACAGCTGGACTTGGTAATCCTGGTGATCTTTCCCAACCTTAATGATTCTAAGTTGTCCAGAAAGTGCTTTGACCAGCCTTATATACTGTGAGACAAAAAAGGCAGCTCATGATGGTCTTTCCAGGCTCTGCTGCCCTCAGAGGGAAGGTGGAGGTTTCCATATGAATAGTAGAGAATATTTTCAGTAGGAAGGGACTGACAACTTTCTAGTCCAACTGCCTGACCAGTTCAGGGATGAGCAAGTTAAAGCATGCTAAAGCACTGGCACAGGGTACCCAGAGTAGCTGTGGCTGCCCCTGGATCCCTGGAAGTGTCCAGGGCCAGGCTGGATGGAGCTTGGAGCAAACTGGGATAGTGGAAGGCGTCCCTGCCCATGGCGGGGGATTGAAATGATGTAAGACTAAAGGTCCCTTCCAGTCCACACCATTCTGGGATTCCATGATGGACCACCTCTCTAGGAAGACCACTCCAGTGTTCGAACAACCTCTCAGTAAAGAAATGCTTCCTGATTTCCACTCTGAACCTCCCCTGGGCAGTTTTGAACCGTTCCCACACATCCTACCACTAGATCCCAGGGAGAAAAGATGACTCCCTTCCTCAGAAAGCTGCTGCAGGGAGCAATGAGGATGTGCCTCGGCCTCCTTCTCTCCAATCTAAGCCAGCCCAGACTCTTCAGCTGCTCCTCACAGGACATTCTTCCAGCCCTTTCACCAGTTTTGTTGCTGTTCTCTGCATGCATCCAAGGACCTTCACGTCTTTCTCAGATGGGGTGCCCAGAACAGCACACAGTGCCCAAAATGACACTGCAACAATGCTGAGCAAAGTGGGACAATCCCCTCCCTTGACCAACTGGTTTTGCTGCGTTGGATGCATGCCAGGATGTGGTTTTCCCTCTTGGAATGCCATGGCACAGAAGGACGTTATAGCTTCCTGCAGCTTTAGTTATCCCCCTGATGATGTGGAAGCCCTCCAAGCACCTTGTGTGAAACCAGCAGATAGTCAAAACCAACAAATAGATAAGACTTTGCTTAAGATTCTTCCAAAGTTTCTCTGAAAATTTCAATATCCTAATTGGCCAGTGAAATTATTTTGGTTTAGGTTATCATATCACTTTCAATATTTAACTCAAACTCCACATTAATTCAAGAAGTGAACATAAAGCTACAGCCACAGACTAAACACCTAGCAAAAAATAAGAGTTTGAAAACAAGAACTGCAGAAATTCATTATATGTTTACGTTCATTTTTTCATCCAAAATTTAAGACTTGAACAAAAAACCAGTAAAACGTGAAAAACCACTTACATCTTTATTTGTTTAAACTGGAAAGCTGATATTTTCTCTAGTGAAATCAACTGTTATTTTAAAATAAGTATATCAAAGGCAAAAATGTAAACAGCACCAGAACAACATCTTTATGGCACAGGAAGGAAACAAGTTGGGCAGGGTATAGAAAAGTGGTATGAAACCAGTGTTCACTAACCTCTACACATATAACCTAGGCTGAAACAGCATTTACAGGATTCAAAAGAAAAATTCCCGGTGTTAATGTTTAAGTAATTGTAATTCATAATCTTCCTCTTGGCACATGCCAGATTTTATGAGAGCTATAAATCTTTAACGTTATTGAGAAAAAGAAAGGTCTTGAAGACATACATGCCATGTGTATTAGCTCAGAGAAACTAGATTAATCTGCAGCAATAAAAAAAGCCAATTCTACTAAGCCTGATTAAATATTTAGGTCATATTGTTTCTGCGGCAGAATTTAAAAAATGCACAGCAAATAACATCTTTCCCTGAGCTTGAAATCTTAATCACTGTATTTTCAAAAAGCAGTTATGTTACAACACGACTCTACAGGAAAGCCAACATGAAAGTCCTTAAAAGAAAAATAAATGAAAGTATAAGCTAAATTAACTAGCACATGTTAGTCAACACACTAAACTATCACCTCTGTACACGTGGGCAGAATGTCACGACATGCAGTGAACATTTTATTACTGTTCATGTTTGATAACTTGTGTTCTAGGAAGTCCTATTAGTCACTACTCCTCTGTTCCCAAAGACAAACCCAACTGAAATACATTCTGTACTCAAACACCAAATATATGATAACAACAACTTATTAGATCATCCATGATCCATCCATGGGAATTGATTTCTATTCTGCCTAAAATACCACCAATTAATGTTATTTTATAAGGCATAGAGAGCTGAAAGGCAAGTCATCTCTCTGCCTATCTCAAGGCCAGGTTGGACAGGGCTTGGAGCAATATGATCTAGTGGAAGGTGCTCCTGCCCACAGCAGGAGGGTTGGAATGAGACGATTTTTAAGATGCCTTCCTACCATGGGCCAGTCTAGGATGCTGTGATTCCTGCAACAGTAAAATACATCATGTACATTACGCAAAAACAGAATTTTGGACTGAACTTTTAATTTCTGTTTAGTTTACTGCCACCGATGACAAGATGAACTATGGTACTGATGAACCACACCAGAAATCTAATTATCTACTTGTTTTTCAGTATCAAGAATGTTTTGAAAGATCAACATGTCCATGTCCATGGAAAGATGTTCTGAGCTTCTTTGGGGCGAGTTTCTGCCACTGTGGTGTTAGCACAGTCAAACTGCTTAAGAAATTGCTCATTTTTCATACAGTTTAAGTATTTTTTGAATTACTATTCTTACATTAGAGTAATAATTAAGATGAAAGATATCTTAGGGGGTCTTTAGCCCAACCTTTTGCTAAAAGCAGGGTTAAAACTGCATCCACACATGAGCAGGGCGTTCTGAGACTCTACAACTTCCCTGTGCTACTGTGCTAATTCTGCCATGACCATGAAAAATTGCATCCTTCCCTCAGCCTGGAACCTCCTGACCATTCTCTCTCACCTTCCTGCCACACCCTTCTGTATACAGAGCCTGGCTTCTCTTCTCAGCAGCCTTCTCATACACATGAGAATGCTGCTGACCCTTTCTGTCACCCTCCTACTGTAGTCTTGCCCCAAAGCCTTCTCTCTTCCAGGCTAAACAAGCCCAGTGCCTTCAGCCCACCTTCCCACACCAGCTCCCAACCATCATGAGGCCCTCCACAGAACTCCCTCCAGTCTGGCAGCCCCTCTGTTATGTCTAGGGGCCCAAAACCTAAATGCAGTTCTCCAGATGTGATCCAACACAGTCGTCTTGCACAGGCACAAGACAACAGGCATGGCACTCTTGCATGTGTTTAACCAGGTCCTGTGGATATAAATATGTCAGTTCTCAAGTAATCCTGACTTGATCCTTTTCCACTGCTGGCTTCTTCCTTGATCCCCAACTAATGTTCTCTTCTAAGTAACATTCTCAGAGATTTCTAAAAATTTCTAAAAATACTTCATTCCTGCAGGCCTTCTTTTCAAATACAAGTATCCCTAAATTTATATCTTACATCATAAAGTGATGACAGGATTTTAAATTACATTACTGCAAAACAGCAGTTTGGTGGCGAGGGGTCACCATGGGGTTAAAGGTGCCATAACAACACAGAAAAGGATGAAAATTATTTAAATGCTTAAGAAGCGATTATTTGTGATAATGTGTCACAGATGTAAGTTCCCATGCCCTGAAGCAGCACTCTGTCACAGTACTGGCCAAATGTACATGACAGGCTTATGAGAGGAGTATTATCTTTATGTATGAAAGTATTTATAGTGAAGGAGGGCAAGGAAATGAAAGCCAAATAAGTTCTGGAGATGTCTGATAGACTGAAAACAAAACAAGAAGTATATGAGATTCTTCTACAGAAAGGCCAAATTACTTCTGTACAGATGAAATTCTATCAGAAAGAACAAAAGGATTTATATATTAAAAGCAGATAGAAATAACTGATGATCCATAAGCAAAAAAGATCTAAAAGAGCTTAGAGGAAGTGTCTATTCAGTTCTGATGTTTCAGACAAAGGCAAAGGCTTTAATCACCCAGATGCACTGGTTACTTGGAAGGCACATATCCCCAGCAGCTTAAGAGATGCTACTATGGGAATGCTGTTTTGGAAACCTCCTGTGTTTTTATCCTTTGGCTAGACACTTGTGATAATTCACAGACTCTGCATGGGATTACAGGGATGCTAGGACACCCTCATTAACACAGGCATTTGCATCTCCGTCTGCCTGAACCTGGAAAATCCTGCATCAGGAGACAGCGGCAAGAGAGGGCACGGCACGCGAGAGCAGCGGTGTCTGAGCCCTGCTGCCCCACTCACCATCCCTCCACCCACCCATCCATCCATCCACCTGTCCATCCATCCACCTATCCATCCATCCACTATCCATCCATCCATCCACCCATCCATCCAATATCCGTCCATCTACCCATCCATCCATCCATCCACCTATCCATCCCATATCCATCCATCTACCTATCCATCCATCCATTCATCTGAGCCTCTGCTAACCAGGGTACTTGGAAGCAGACCCCAGCACACAATTAACGAGTCACAGGAGCATGCTTCTACAAAATTTCATAGTAAATTTGTTTATTCATTACAAAACTAAGTGCACTTACTTTACCTAAAAGCCTGTTATTTCCTAAACTCGCTGAAGGCCATTACCATTAAATAGGCTGAGTCATTCAATGGTTATAAAGACCTGCTGCACATTAAAGTTGTTAAATCCTGATTCTTTTGCTGTACCTACAGTTTCACTCTCCATTTACAAATGTCAGATGATTCAATGTGCAATATTGTCTTTGAGAGCCACAAAAATGCCAGTGAAAATACATGGTGGTAGGAAATACCACAGTTTGAGTACTTAAGAGACCCAGAAATTTCATAGATTGTTATTTTCTATTCCCAAAATCCATTAGAAAGCCTATTTGAAAATCCTCACTGAAGAGTGGGGTCTGAAAGAACTCAAAATTTCCATGTGTGGTAGAAAGGAAGGAGGCATTTGGAGGGCACTGGAACAGGTCAGTTGCGTATTACACAGCCCTGCCTCCCTCCCTGCAGCCACTCATACTTATCCTGACTTCACACAAGTGAAGAGGGACATTAGTTCACTGCAGTGCAGAGCTGGAAAAATACTAGGCATATATAATGACATCAGTTAAAATGTGAAGTAAGCAGCAGCCTGACAAGGAAAAAAATATAATTAATGCTATATTTTTGGCTACATTTTTGTTCCATACTAATGTTTACTTAAACCATTTTAGTTTGTCAGATAAATCTTTAAAAGCTCATTATTCATTTCTTCAGATCACAGTGCACAGTTTTTTCTAAAGGGAAAATTTCTAAACAGGAAAGAGTACATGTTGTATCAGAAAAAAGCATTAATGAGCCAAATACCCTGGAACTGAGGATAAATTACAGGTTCAAGCAAGTCATTATCTTGAGTCACCTCTATTTCTGTTAAGGAACACTGTCCCATAAATATGTTCCATTCAAAACAAACTGAGAAAACAAGACTGCAATGATTCCACTAGAATGGCAAATAATAGTTTCTAAAATACTATCAGAATTCCCTTGGTTTTTTAAATCTCAGAAAAATCTTATGTAGGACAACTTACTGGTATAAAACAATGCTTTTACAACACAAAAGCTATAAGGATCACATCTACGTGTCACTGCAGGCCCTTCTGACTCAACTATTCTATGACCCCCACATTAGATATCCAAATCCCAAATAATACACTGGGACACAACCCAGCAAATATTTCAGTGGCCTTAAATTTTTTTCCAGCTAAAATAAATAAAAATTGCATTAGCAGGTCTGGAACAATCCTACTTGCTTTCTCAGTTTTGCTTCCTGTAGCCTTTGCAGAAAACTTAAGTGACACAACTCAGAACAACCTTAGTTTACTCTGCAAATTCATCTGTAAAACAACACTGGAAGTCTGTCGCCAAAATAGTTATTTCTCTACAGGTTTCCTCAGATATTTCTTCTTCTCTATCAGAAGAGAGTCACAAGATCAATAGT
This sequence comes from Irena cyanogastra, assembly GCA_013397155.1. NCBI lineage: Eukaryota > Metazoa > Chordata > Aves > Passeriformes > Irenidae > Irena > Irena cyanogastra. Next base: position 19,808 of record VWZV01009172.1, on the reverse strand, counting down.
TTCAAGGTTACACTAAAAAAGTAAAGTTTAATTCCCCAATTTGAACACTATAAAAAAATTATACAAAAGAGCTTATGTGGCACAGTAACAATGAATGGGCCTTTCATAATAATTAAAGATGTCACAATGGGGCCTTCTCCCTCCTCACTCCAGCTCAGTGTGACACGTGTGATGCTCTGGATGCCCTGAAACAGGGATCAATGCTTCAACACACCTCCATTCTATGCTGATTTGAATCGCACAGCGTGCCGGGCAGCGACTTGCAGTTTGTAAGACTCTGAAATACCACACAATTTTCTGGACAGGGGAAGACAAATGAATTGTAGTAATGCCTTGCCCTCCAAAAACAACAGAATTATCCTGCTGGTTGTGGCCTACAAGTCAACAGAGACACAAAAGTGGTGCATGGAAGAGCAAACTACCTTGTAGAAAGTTGAGCTTTCAGAGTGGTGCATATTTTGATACTAAATACCTTATTAAGCCAAATCAGCAACCAAATTGTCATATTTAAGGAGTCCTGTGACCATTAACGGCAGAGCAGAAGGTAAGATAGTTTAACTGCTCTGCTCCATGCGAGAAAATCCTGACACAGAGAGAAGCAACTCCTTCCCCAGTATCCCTCCATGGCTCACACCGGTCCGATATGTCGATCTGGGGAGCCTCCATGACCTGTGAGCTGGGAGTCTTGGGCTGCAAATACTTCCAATGGCACGTGGGGCACTCAACTGCTTACGCCAGATGGGGGATGAGGGTATTACTGTCCCATCAGATGCCCACTCAGAATCCCCAGCAGGTTCAACCAGGCTTAAACCAAGTTCAATGACATTTCCATGCTGGAAACAGCTGATATTAGCCTAAAACCTCACCTCCGTATGTTACACACAGGCAAAAACAGGCAATCGCACATGGGGTACTGCTCCTGCTGTTGACACGGCTAGAGCGGCATTTTAGTACATATAACCACAAATACACTCAATTCTCAGTAACAAAGGATGCTTCTTTTCTCTTAAATATTAACTTCATTCTATTTACATCCCTAAGTCATGCCAGCAAGAGCCCATTTGCTACTAATACTCTCTTTTCCCTTGTCAGAACAATTGTTGTCTTCCCTTTTGTCACAGCCTTTCCTACTAATTGCAATGACACCTCCCAATTTTGGAATGGCTGATCAGCTTATAAGCTTCCCCACAGCCAATCTAGGTCAACAAGCTACTAATAAGGCCAGCATATGTTTCTTTTATTTAACACTATTGAGATATTTATAAATCACTTCTGTCTCCCAGTAAAAGGCACCCCAGGGATTCAAGACCCTCAGTAGGTTTGAGGAGTAACAGTGACAGAGCAGAGAATGAGGGCTATAAAAAACAGCGCACACAGAGTAGGAAGCCTGTGCCTGTGCACAGTTCAAGAAAGAGAAGGCAAAGCTGCCTGAGGTTTCACCAGGTGACTCAAACAGTGTCTCCAGGTGTCCTACTGCACACACAACCTTGGCCACCGGCAGTCCGGAGGTGAAAAGCAAAGCTCAGGCTCAGGGGCTTGAAGTTGCCGGACCTTCCATTTCCATAATGTCCTCTTTCAAACACAGCCTGAGCATGAGAATATCGTGAAGGCCCTTTTTCTGAGAAGACATTAGTTTTCACTCTGCTTGGAATGCTTAATAAAAATGGGATTACCCCTTTTGCTGCACTGCATAGGGGTTAAAAAAAAATCTCATTATAAAGCAGTTTCTCATAAACAGAGTACTATTTTAACACAGAAACACAGAGTGGCTTGTGTTGTAAGGGACTTTCAAGATCATCTCACTCCATCTCCCTGCCATGGGCAGGGACATCTTCCACCATCCCAGGTTGCTTAAAGCCTTATTCCACCTGGCCTCAGCCACTTCCAGGGATCCAGGGGCAGCCACAGCTGCTCTAGACACCCTGTGCCAGGGCCTGCCCACCCTCTCAGCCAGAAATTTCTTGCCAATATACCATGTAACCCTGCCCGCTGGCAGAGGGAAGCCATTTTATATCCAGGCTAGACAATAAATTCTTTCTTTTCTGAACAAAAATGTTACAAAGTATTTCAGAGTTAAGAAGCACTGAATTGTCTTTGAGGATTTTAATCCTTACTTTTGAGGCAAAATCAGTCAGTCAATTCTGCAAGTTTCCACTCTGAAGAGAATTTATTGCTAGAATCTGTATCTTACAGCACATGGTAAAAACCACCCAAGTGAAGGATGGAGAGAAAAATCAACACAGATTTTTCAAAGTAACAAATTCACCAGTCTAAGTATTGTATGGCAACATAAGTTTGTTGGGATGAACAGGTCATCAGCTACTGCTTTAAAGAAAACACAGAAAATTAAACAAGCTGGTTAAGTTGCAGATAAATAACCTGAAGCCAAATCCACAGAAAGATGCTCTTTGCCTGTTCACCTCCATGACATGATGTCTGCATGAAAATAATCAGGAATAGGAATTACTAAAAGCCACCGTTTCTATCAACAGGTTCCCCCAAAGCATGGAATTGGAGAGTAGCGTTGTGGGGCTTCCTGCATTGACAGTGAAATTAATACAAGCTGGAGGTTAAAAGTCCCATTTTAAAAAATTAGAAAATAGTCATATTGTTGTGATAACTATCATTGAAATAATTTCTTTCTAGCACAACCCATATGTGATTCAAAAGAGGACAAAAAAATTATATTTTATTCTTGAACAGCTCAGACTGGAGGTACTTGAGTTTCACTATCAGAAACCAGGGATTTTTGACTATTACCCTTACGTTATTTGCAGAGGCAGATTTCACTGCTTTAGTGAAACTGTTCATTACCCTCAATTCCTTCCTTTCTTCTTTTCTTTTGGTTAAAAAAAGGAACGGGAAAGCTGATGCTCAGAGGGTTCACTATTGAGCAGTACAAAGCTGATGCTTAGAGGGCTCAGTATTCAAAAGCTCTGGCTACAGGGCACTAATTCCAAGAAGCTTCACCGTTTATTATGTTATAATTTAACCTGTGAAGTCTCTCAATGTCTGCTGCCGTGGGAGCAGGAGCAGTCTCTCTTCTCTAGGGCCTGCCATTGTGAACACTTCTCTGGTATGATTAGGAGATCAGTAAAATGAGATTTAATTTAATGGCCCAATTAAGAGATGAAGATCTGAACCCAGGTTGTAAAACCCTTGTCTACTGATCGTTCCTACAGTACCATTACAGCCTACCCAAGCCCAGGCTCCTGGTGTGCATGGTGTGATGCAAACCTGTGTGTTTCAAACCATCCCCAGAGCTGTGCAGCTCTAAGCAACATAAACCTCGTGTTCCAACAGCACCAACGGAGAAGGAATAAAGGAGGGTGGAACCAGTTTTCATGTTATGTGTTAATAGATGTATAGGTTATAAATCAATCACTGAATTTCGTACCAGTGCTATCTTGCCTTTTGATTACTGAAAGCTGACATTCCTGAAATTAAAGGGTCTTTCAAAATAAGGTTTCCTAGTGTCAAAGGGCTTCAACTCCCAAATCTGGAGCAATTTTAGGAAGTTTTAAATCTGAAAAACTGCTCTAATTTAACCCCATTCATTTCCCTGCTGTAAGAAAGATTCCAGAATGATGACCTTAACAAAATTACTGTATACTCTATTCACCTAATTCTATTTGCTCAATTTAGACATCTCAGTTGAAGTCTAAAAGCCAACTTAGCTCAAATCTTACAATTTAAAAATCACAACTCCGGTATGAGAAGAAACACGTCTGTTCTATACCCACATTTCCAAATGAGAATTAAATTAGAAAGCAAACAAGTTTGAAGAATTCATGCAGCAACCTGGATTATGCTTCCAAGTTTTTCCCCTTAAGAAGCACTTTTGATTTTCAGAACTCCATCTCACTAGTTCTCTGCTCCAACTATCCCATTGCTATTCTTCAATGAAAGAGGAAGCTCTCTGCTAAAGAGATTCCCAAAACCACTGTGGACATCAAAA
>VWZV01009172.1:0-15796 GCA_013397155.1 Irena cyanogastra | reverse complement strand
AAAAAAAAAAAAAAAGGCAGGAAAACCAGAAAGCTCACAGAGTCTAAACTTGTGTGGGAGACAAATTTGTTTATCTTCCTATGTGAGCAGCCTAGAGAATTTTCAACCAGCAATTACATCTAACTATTGGCACTGCTAAATGATATTATTAAGCAATTGGCAAATTTTAACTTCATCACATTCACACATTCATCACACTAACAATTTCAGATTTTTCAATTCAGTGTGGCTTCTAATACACAGGTCAGATCACACACCTCTTGCTGCACTCTAAGCATTTTTCTTCTTTGTTGAAACACAGTGATGCACACAAATTTTTCTGAGCAGAGAATGGATCAAGAACAGTCCTGGGAGAAGGAGCTGGGGGAGCTGTGGGTGAGAGCTGGAGCTGCCCCAGCCCGAACCCCCCTGCCCTGGGCTGATCCCCAGCGTGGGCAGCAGGGCAGGGGGGATTCTGCCCCTCTGCCCCTGTGCTCAGGTGAGACCCCACCTGCAGAGCTGCCCCAGCCCTGGCTCCAACAGCACAAGGACGTGGAGCTGCTGGAGCCAGTGCAGAGGAGGCCACGGAGATGCTGCCAGGGCTGGAGCCCCTCTGCTCTGGAGCCAGCCTGGCACAGCTGGGGCTGCTCACCTGCACAAGAGAAGGCTCCAGGGAGAGCTCAGAGCCCCTGCCAGGGCCTGAAGGGGCTCCAGGAGAGCTGACAGGGACTGGGGACAAGGCACGGAGGGACAGCACCCAGGCAATGGCTTCCAGTGCCAGAGGGCAGGATTGTATTGGGTATAAGGAAAACATTTATTTACAGTTACTTTAAGGAAAACATTGGACAGGGTTTTGAGCTATCCAGTCTAGTGGAAGGTGTCTCTGTCCATGGAATGGAAAGTGGAACAAGATAGGCTTTAGGGTCCATTCTCACTGAAACTATCTTGGGATCATATGAAATATACTGCAGTAGCAATACATTGTTCCTGTAGAAACTCACACATTACCACTTAAAGACAATTTTTAGTTCAGCATAAATAGGGCTTAAAACATTTAAAGAAGCATCCTGTACTCTTTTTCCTAAACAACAGTCATAAACATTTTTGCTCAGGAAAATCCCATCAGACTTCTGTAGGAGGAAACCATACCGAAGAAATTAAATTACTAACATAGAAAACCATAAAGCAAATAAATGGTTTGGTTGGGGAGTTGAAACTTCTCAAATAAAGCAGCACATATCATCAAGGATATCAATTTTCACAGTAGCTTAAGAAACATAATCAACGCTACAAAATGATGAAGACTTTACTGAAGAGCAAAAAAGAGAATTCAAGGCTTCATCCTCCTCTCAGATGTGAGGAACTACAGCAATGCAGTCAGAGTTTACAAGCACTGATGTTTAAAGACACTACTCACAACTTATTTAAAAAAAGAGAAAAACAATATTTACAGTTGGTACATGGGTCTCCAGCTTTGCCCTCCAAGCAGGTACAGCAGGGCTGCAATGATACGTACAACCTACTGCATCCCACAGCATGTACAAGTTACACAGGTCTCTGATCTGTACTGCTTTAAAGCACACATCCTTCTCTATCTCCACTCGACTCGTACCAGCATCAGGAGAATTTACACAAACCTCTTCCCCCATGTCATCACCTGAATCTCACCGAAAATTCTGTGACTACCAAAGAAATCAACAAAAGTGCAACCAATAGAGTTCTTAGTGTCTCACAGAGCCCTGCACATGAGTAGCTGTGATGATAATGTAGAAAACAAGGAAAACTGGATGGTGTTTCTTGTCTCATGAAGTAATTTAATGTTAAAAGTCCACATCTAATTAGTGAGGTGCATGGCAACCTCTAGTGGCATATGCCTGCTTAGGAAACAGCAAACATTCCAACACACGAAGCTACAGGAAAAGCATTTGCCTGAAGTGATCAGTCTTCTTCTTGTTACTAATTTTATTAGAATGACATAGAGAGGAGATGCCAGAACACAGCTGATCTGAGGAAGACCCTCCAAGTGTTACATATACTACAGCAGTCAGGCAAGCTGCAGGAAAGCCAGATATCATGAACAAAAGCTGTTGCCAAATAGGTTAAAGGAATTAATGCCAACTGACTTGCAACATTAAGTGATAAACTGAATACCTGCACTACTATGCAGGCACATTTAAATATAATTTTAAGATACTACGAACAGCAGCACTTCACAGTGCAGTGCAGTACCACCCACAGCAATCTGCTGATAAAAAAGCTCTGAGTAATTAAACACAAACCCATGGTAGCAGTGCATAGAGAATCTCAGAATACCCACAAGGATCATCGAACCCAACCCTTCAGTAAATGGCCCATACAGGGATCAGAGAAGGCAAGGATCTCAAAGTCAGGGGACAACAGAGGACGTCCAACACTAAGTGAGCCCTGGATCTTACTAGGAAACATCTATTACTTCTATTTTTAACTTCCAGCAGCTGCTTGTGATAGATTTACACAAACCTGACAATTTTCATGCTTTGCTGGAAAGCGATAAAAATTACCCAACATCATGAAGTTTTATTTTACTGAGCTCTTAAGTGCACTACGTTGAATATTCCCAGCTCATTCTTTTACAGAAAATAGTCTTCAGAATTTAAAACAATTGGCTGTCTCTGCTCAGAATAGGATTAGGAAAAAGCCTGCATGGAAATGGAATTAATTCTCACATTAAGGAAGGAGTCATTAGAGCATCTGGTGAGGTTTAAATTATGACTGTCTATTCAGTTGTATTGCTAAGCAGATTTTAAGTGTTTCAGAGCTACTTAATTTAGAAACCCATACCCCGAACTACTTCACGTAATATAAAGTACTATATTGTTTTTCCTTCACGGAAAACGCTTTCTGATTAAGATGCTTGTACTCTGATGATGAAGCAGAATAGGAATATAAATATACATATTCTGCTTTGGCATCACGGAACAAAGCTGGGTCCATCACTACTGGAGAAATTTAGTAATTGTGGATAACAGACCTCCTAAGGCAGAAAAAGGAAGGACCATATATAACTCAAACACCAGCCCCTTAAGAAATGTGTATTTGTACTGCTTTTCTAGGTAACTAAAACTTCATAGTAAATCTAGTGTATTTTGAGAGGAAATCAGGTTAAAATATTTCCTCGATCGTGATTAAACCTGCCAAGGAACCCAGGGCTGCAAAGTTCCTGAGAAGAAAATGCAGTAAAGTCTAACAGGAGACAGGCTGCACCTGCAACTGGCTCTTCTTTCCAGCCTGCCCATGTCCCAGTCCCACAGGACATTTTACAACAGATTTTAATACATTTTTAAAGTCTTTTGATTTACAAGCAATCATGATTGCAGCGACAAATTATATTCCAGTCTTGGTGGTCGTTTTCGCCTATTGTCCAGATGTACAGTTTTCTAACTCCAGAATAAGACCCTCTTTCCTTAACAGTCCTCTTGTTTTGCTGGTTGTGTTTTAAACCTAAAGTCACCTCCTTCATTACAATTTCCACTTATAATAATACGGAGTGCCTGGCTACAAGACAGAAGCTTAAAAGCAACAGCATGGAATACCTTTGAACTATATAAGAATGTCAGAGTATACATAATACAGATCTTATTGCCTTTCTTTTGCTTCTTCAGTTGATGAGAATGACCATTTTCTCTACCAACCCTAGCATTACTTCCAGGCAGAACAATACAGCTCCAACCCTGGCAGCATCCAATGGCTGGGATACATAGCATTCTTCTCTCTGCTATCCTACCAGACTAACATGTCTACAATTCTCAAAATGCACTGAGCTCTTAGACTAATTTATAGAATTACAGAATAGAACTATAGATAGAACTATAGAATAGAACTATAGAATAGAACTAGCTCTTGAAGACCATCGAGTCCAACCATTCAACCAGCACTGTCCAAGGCCACCACTGAGCCATGTCCCCAGGTGCCTCATGGCTTTTTAAACACCTCCAGGGATGGGGATTACAACAGCTGGACTCGATGATCTTCCACTCTGACAGAATTTCCTTTCTCTGTTTTCTGCCATTCACCCCTTTGCCTTCTTTCTGCACTTGTCAGTGTCAAGCAGCAGAACAAGTCTGTCTGCCTCCAGTAACAATATCCCAGCTAAAAATCAAGCAGCAATGTCAAAGTCATGTTGTAAATATGCAGGTCAAGAGACATTAGGAATAAGGCTCCCAAACATTAGAGGGTCCTGATAAAATGCTGCATGAAATGAGTGAAAGAGAAATTCTTAAGTCTTGAGACTACCAAGTAACTGCTTCCTGCCCCTAACATACCCGGAAGAACACATCTCACTTTGGGCTGCAGAAACAGCTGTAGAATAAAACAGAACAAAATCAGAACCCAGGATTCTAGGAACAAGCTCTGAAGTAGCAAATGAAGTATCACAGTAAGAACCAGACCAAGTTTTTGAGAGTCAGAGAATTTTATCTCACACTGTACCAGGATCTCTGATTTCAGAACATTTCAAAGGCTTGGAAAACTCAGACTTCAAGTCTACAATTTGAGAAATGTGCACAGCAAATATTTAAGACAATGTCTGTGGCAAGTGAGGGGAAAATAGCTCCATTTCAAACTCTGAACCCTCTTTACTTCTGCCAAGGGTATGAAAAGAGGGCAAGTATCAGGCAGGTGAAAGGCACCAACACAATGCAATCATTCTGGTAACCTGTCCTACTTTTACCACCAACCATTTTCAAAGGAGAAGTGTCTTGGAGAGAATTAAATCCTTAAGAACAAGCTGTATGTCATGTTAACCCAGTCCTTGACAAAGTGTACAGGTACACAATTATTATTTTTGGCACACAGTCTGTACCTGACAAGCCCTGTAACAATATATTCCAGATCACATCAAAAAAGACCTTCCCAGTTTCCCTTGGAGCGTGGAGCAGGGCTGGCTGCCAAGATGAGAAGGATGCCTGGCGCAGGGTTACCTGCCTTTACAATGTGCTCTGCAGCACAGAAACACAACAGGAAGGACTAACTTCAATATCTGCTTCTTCAAAGTTCTGGCCTTGTTTTAGAACCAAAGCAGATACTGACTATTGACTACTACACAGGATAATAAACTTTATCATTTGGAAAGCATAGATTTAGACTTTATTGCCCATATTCGCAGGGTATTGTCACAAAATGATCATTTAATTATGTCTGATTTTAATAACATACCTTTTTCCAAACATGCAGGAAGAAATAAGCAGAAAATCCATGCTGTATAGTACTTGAGAACCACCACTCAGTGCATTTTTATAATAACTGAATACATTACTGAATCTGTAATTCACACAGACTCCTGAAAACTTTCTGTTTTGAAGGCAGATATTGAGCTGTTCTGTTAAGAGGATCAAAAGGCAGAAGTTTCTCAGACAGAGAAACTAGTATTTTTTCTGTCCATTCAGAGCAGGTTCAAATATAGAGCAAGTAAGATTTATTCTGGGATTATTTAGTTACTCAGTTATCACTTCTGGTGTTTAGTTCATTGGTATCTACTAAGGGATATAAAATTAATGTTTCTGTACTACTAAGGCATACAAAATTCAAGCTTCTCTCCTCCAGAGTTTCAGTAAAGATGATTTTCCAGCAGAGTCTTTATATTTACCTGATGATCCTCTGAGCAGCATACTGATGAAGTGAGCGGAACTGTGCTGACATATTTGCTAAGGCTGCCAGACAATTTGTATGAAGGTATTTGTCCTGTCAGAAAGAAGAGGAAAGATAAAAAAACAACACATCAAACTGTTTGCTGGATATGCACTGATACCTCTGGCAGGAGTCATTCAAAAGACTGAGTAATATATGTTGTTTTAAAAGCACAGGCAGAAATGCAAAGTGTATATGCTCCGCGATGTTTGAACATGTTTTCTTAAAACATAAGGCTTATAAAAGAGTGATTCCATACAAATTTCTGAGTGTATACATACACAGACGTATAGAAATGTTTGTATTTGTCTTTCAAGGTTCATTTACAGTTGCACCACAGCTGTAACATATACACAAAGACATTTTCCTCCTCTCTACCTTTCTCTCTCTCCCTCCTGTAGTCTTAATCTATAAGTTTCTAACTCATCTCCCTATTGACTCTTTCGCACCATTCCATATATCCCACAACTACCACCATACCTTACTTCAGAGCACTGGTCCTCGTTTCAGCATCACTGAAACCATTTGACCAGATAAGCATTTATCTGATGGCCCTTTCAAAGTCAAGGGTTCTCACAGAATGAAACTTGTCCATTTATCCAATCCAAAAGGGATTGATTTCCCTATTCAAGCCTAAAATATACATTTAGATAACATTACAGATTCTAAATACTACAAATGTATGCCAAATTTGTTCTTGTTCTTCCAATTATTTTTATCATAAAAGTAAAATCCTTAATGTTTACAGTTTAAAATATATTTAAATTTTGGCTACTGTTTAATGTAAAAAATTATGTACCTTTAATTGTTGAAAATATTCAGAAGTGCGTGAAAATATGTGTTTGCAAAAAAGGTAAAAAACCAAATGCTTGAAAAATGCACAAAATCAATCTAGGCTCTAAGGCTCTGAAGTTAAAGCAGTTTTGCTTTGCCAGAGCTCAAAGAGGTCTTCTGGCCCAGTCATTGTCATACTTCCTAAAAAAACTAACAATAAATAGATCTGAAATTCCCACTTTTAAGTCATTCAGAGAGGTAAACAGCCTATGAAGAATCATTTCTTCTCATGAAACTAAGGAACTCATTCTTCTCAACTGAAGATGAGCTTGACGCCTGAATGAAGGTCTTTAGAGAACCATACTAAATGAACTGGAAGACAACACAGAAATTGTGTTACAAGTTCACAAACACTTAGTTAACACAGATGATCTATTTTCTTCCTTCCTGCAAGACCAGACGCCAACTAGTTGCAATAGAATTAATAAGATCCCACCCTCTGTTTGAAATTGAATTCAAGCTGCTGAGGTTAGGAATTCACAAGTGCTGAACACAATTCTTACCCTTGTCCGTGTCATGTTGTACTGGATAGTTCTTATCACAACCAATATCAGAAGACTCCCAAGTGAGATCTCTGTTAGGACACGCTCAGCATACCAAGTAATGTTTTTCAGTATCTGCAAAAGAAAAAAATGAAAGAAAAACGCTCTTCAGCACCTAGGTCTGAATAAGAACATAGGAAGCTGTCTGGAGTCTCACAATCCTTAAGACATGAAAATTAGTTTCCATTCTCAAATGGTACTCAATTTTGGTACTCTAAAGCATATTAAAACAAAATAAACAACAATAACAACAAAAAAGTCAGACCCCTGCAGTATTATCACCTAGCAGATCTCATCAATTTTAAGTCATATGGAAACACAGCAAGTGTAGAAAGATGATTACCTTTGGCACTTTGCTAATTTCTATGCCCTGTGCCACGACACTTAAATACTCATTTTGATGTTACCCTCTACACTTTATGAAGTCTCCATTTACACCCAAGACATCTGAATAATTCTGCCTAAGCCTTGCCATTTTCCCTCATCACTGGCTGGGCAAAAGGCAGCACACAGGAGCTCTGACTGATGGGCAAAAGCACACACACTGAAGGTCAGGGGCAGATCAGTTGTGTTGGCTTCACACTGAAGCCTCTCCCTTGAAAAGTATGAAGAGTCTTCCCCAAATAGTAAGACAAAGTCATCAGCTAGATTAAGAACTTCATATCTTTCTCTGCCCTCCACTATCAGGGTGGTTGAAACTGACCACCATTTCCAAATCTATTGCAGAAAGAGAATCAACCCACTCTTTCCTTGTACTCAGCCAACCTACATGGAGGAAACACAATGTACCCAACATCCTGCCTTGAAGGACTGGTAAAAATGACCCAACAGGAACTGTCCTAAAAACATGGAAAAGACCCTCTATAAATTCAGGGTTATTCTCGGTCAAAACATAAATATGTTTAACAAGGACTACTGCACACAAAGCTATCACCCTGCGTAACTTCAGAGAGAGAAGAGAGACTGCAGAAGAGCTGGAGAGGGACTGGAAGGACAGGATATAGCCAATGGCTTCCCACTGCCAGAGGGCAGGGACAGCTGGGATATTGGGAAGGAATTCCTGGCTGGGAGGGTGGGCAGGCCCTGGCACAGGGTGCCCAGAGCAGCTGTGGCTGTCCCTGGATCCCTGGCAGTGTCTAAGGCCAGGCTGGATGGGGCTTGGATGAAACTGGGGTACTGGAAGGTGTCCCTACCATGGCATGGGGTGGAACCCCGAGATGAACTTTAAGGTCTCTTCCAACACACACCATTCTGTGAGTCTGTACCCCTGGAAGCTCTTTCACAGTACAAGAGACATTAAAAAGAGCGTCCTTATTATGATTTATGTTTATTGGTAAGCTTAAAGTATGAGATTTAAAAATAATTTTTTATTATGTATGAAGAGACAAAATAAAAATTCAGATCCTTGAAATAAATTTTAAAATCATTTTTTTAAAGCATCTTCATTATCACATGCTGCCCAGTACCTGGCTCTCTGTCAGCACATTCCTTTCCCACAAGGAAGCTAAAATGAAGCCAGTGACTGTAACCTATAGATGGAGAAACACTGTTTCATGGCAATGGTGACAAAACATCGCCAGGTATAGGCTGAGGTGGAGTGGTTGATGCTTTTGACACCTTTTGCTAAAAGGATCAAAAAGTCAGAATAGGGGGAAGACAGGAAGATTTGAGAGGTATTTAAGGGGACAATGGTCAAGGCTGAGGAATGAATAGGAAACATGAAATCACCACAAGAAAGATTTCCACAAATAGCAGGCGATGAGTGGATGCGGAAACCAATATAATTTCTGGTTATAACAAGTCACTAATACTATTTTAAGACAAAGTGATGATGGTATAAATGAAAACAAGTCATCCAAGGAGTTTCAGTAAACAAGGACAACTAGTCAGGATGAGCAACATAGATGATTAACAGGAAATGCCTGAAAGACAAAGCAAAATCCACACATATTTTCACAAAAAAAGGCAACTGAAAATTTCAAAAGCTGTTAGTGTAAGTAATTAATGAATCACACGTAGGAACTCCACTGCAAGAAGATACTCTGATAGTGGAGAACTTGATCATCCCAAGGCTGCTAAACATAAACATATGGTAAGATATAGCAAGTTCATGGATTACTTCACAAATGCAAAATGCTAATTTAAGTGTAGACACTAATCCTGGTTGCCTTAATTGTAATTTCTTAATAACAGCTTATCTATGACTATGTGAATCTATCTGTTCTCAAGAGAAGACTTTGCATAAAGAAATAAACTAACCACTTAGACAAATAGCTCAAGCAAATATCTCAAGCTCAAATATCTGAAGCTCAGCACTGAAACCTTCCAGAAGAAAAACATACTCTTATAGGAAGAATCTGATCATTAAATAATGGTTACTCTCAGTAATACATACATATAGCAGGGTAAGTCATGGTTGCACATTTAATTTCCTGACTTTTAGATACTTATTGAAAATGTAACAGACTTGTTAAAAAACAAAATACAGCTATGAAAATGGATAGTATAAAATACTATTTGTTTTGACATGACACACAAGGTAAATTGAAACCAATAGTATATAAAGGGACATATTTCCTGATGATTATTGGAAGAAATAATTTCACTCAATTTGCTCTGAAATGATAACCAAGAGTATGGGTTTGGTTTTTTTTTTTTTTCCTCTTAGACAAAATACACTTATCCTGGCCAAAAAAACATCAACTTAACTGATTAAATTACTTTTTGTAGTCTCTGATTTATGACTGAAATAGCAAAGCAACCTCCTCCCACAAATAAAACAATCCCCATATTTCCTCCCACCCTCTTTGGTGCTGTTCTGTGGGGCACGTCCCTGCACTTCACCAACCCAAGTGGAAGTTCATGATTCACTCTATGCTGGAACTGACATAGCAGATGTCAGACAGCAGATTCCATCATGTGCTCTCTCTCACAGGGTGTCCCAGTGGGACAAGAGGAATGAGACTGGGACACATAAAGCAGTCTCAAGTAGTACCTTGAGCTCTCCAACATCTGCAGACACATCTTTCCCATCCACCATGGATCTCTGTTGTACATAGAAGCCATCACCCTTCCTGTTTTCCCTCCTTGTAGCTTATTCCCACCTCCTTGCCCTCCCAGACCTCATTCCTTCTCAGCTCCTTCTTTTACCTGCTTCCACTCCCCCCACCCACACCTTATCATCACAGAACCACAGAATGGTTTGTGTTACAAGGGAATTTAAAGCTCAACCCACTTTCCAGTATCACAGGGTGTTCCAAGCCCCATCCAACCAGGCCTTGGACACCTCCAGGGATCCAGGGGCAGCCACAGCTGCTCTGGGCAATCTATGCCAGGGCCTCACCATCTTCACAGGGAAGAATTTCTTCCTAATATCCCATCTAATCCTGCTTTCTGTCAGGGTGAAGTCACTATCCTTTGTCCTACCCTGCCCATCCCAGTCTCCCATCAAAAAGAAGCCTGACTTCACTTTTTTCAGCTTTTTGTCACTCTGTTCCTATCCTGCCTCTTTATTCACCTCTCTTCTCAGCATCTCAAAATCTTACCTACTTCTTGTTTAACTCTTGTCCCTCTCCCCTACTGCACCATCCCATTTTCCATGCACAGCCAGTCCCAGCCTGTTTCAAATTTCTCCCAATGGCTGTCACATTAAGGCTTTTCTTCAATGTGTGGATGGGGCACTAGGGGACATGGGTCATTGGTGGCCTTGCAGTGCTGGAGGAATGCTTGGACTCAATGGTCTTGCAAGCCTTTTCCAACCAAAGGGTTCTGTGTGGTTTCAACTCCTGCCAAGCAGCAGCAGCAACATCCCTGGGAGCACAGTCCTGTCCCACGGGAGCTGCACTTGCACAAGCTGCAGCTCATCCCAGCCTGTCTCAGCTGATAATGTGATCCCTGGGCACAGGAGCACGCACACAGCCCAGATGGCTCTGGGAGCAGTAAAATGACAATATTCAGTTTCCACAGACATCATTCCACAGACTTCGGCTACGTCTCTGCTGCGCAGATGGAAACAGACTGCTCCCCGTGCCCAGAGACTGATAATCTGCTCACATTTAGTCATATTATCAGCAGCAGAGCCCTGGCACAAAGGTGACCTGCCAAAATTCAGATTCCTAATGCAAAACATGAAATTATCAGAGGTCATTAAGTAACACTTTGATAGCTGTAAGCATGGACAAAGACGTGAATGTTCTAGTCTCACACCAGAAACCTTCAGTGAAACCTTCCCTGAAATTCTGAAAACACCAATGTGGGAAAAAAAGACAGTTACTGAGATAACTATTCCTTGAAATAGTACATGACTCTTAAAAAATATATATATAAATTCACAATTATAAAGTTACATACCTGAACCTGTTACCTCTCCTCTGCACTGAGGAAAGCAACCTGAACTGGTAGGCAGGGAAATGGCCATTCCAAAAACAACAGCAGCAACCACTACCATCCATTTTGAGTTCCACAGGCATGAAGCAGGAAAATATCTTAAATTTCAAAATCATTTACCTGGAACCAGTGCTCCCACTGACCAATCTCATTGGTTTGCAGTTAACATTAAAAAATAAAAAAAGAAAAAGCTTAGTCCTGGGGTGGTCTTGCAAGAATAATTTTAAAATAAATTAAAATGCTTTGATCAATTATTCTTTTGAATACCAGGCTCTTGGATAGTTCCAATTTAGGGAGCACAAACTGCAAAGATGCAAAGAGCAGGAGCTCAATTCTACATATACCAAGTAGTGAGATTCTCAGTTTCCCACAACTTTGCTCATGAGATATTTTTTAACACACTAAAAATAAACACAGTTAAATCGTGATTTACAGTGTATCACCATTTACTACAGCATAAAGCGCTACAGTAGGACAATAAGGTTACTGCTACATAAAATACCATATGATGTTATTTTGATGTCTGATGTAATTTTATTTAGAATTTCATAAATCAGAGACAAAAGATTGTCAATACTTGTCCCTCTGGGGAATTCTTACATTTACTCGCTTACTCTGCTATTAT
This sequence comes from Irena cyanogastra, assembly GCA_013397155.1. NCBI lineage: Eukaryota > Metazoa > Chordata > Aves > Passeriformes > Irenidae > Irena > Irena cyanogastra. The sequence continues at coordinate 3,766 of VWZV01009172.1, read as the reverse complement.
TGTTATTATTAGTGAAAGAAATTGAGTTCTGTGTGGTTACAGTGACCCAACTGCATTAAACCAATCGCAGGGACAGGACCTATGATTTTGATCATATTGTCCAGGCAGTTAAGACCACATTCATTCTGAATAAAAAATGCTTCAGCATCCTACAGCAGTCAAAAAGAGTTTCTATGGTTTCCTGAGCTCCTTACTAGCTGGTATAATCACCAGATTTATAAAACTTTGCTTACTAAAATTAATCCTAAAAATCAATAAATGTGGGTTAAATGCCACAAAGGAAAATAACCCATAAATGAAGTGTATAGTCATGGTTCTTGTAAGAACAGTACACAGAATAAACAGCAGAGAGAAAAACAGGTTGATCTAAAATACAGCACATCTTTTTTTCTTCATCTTTACCCAAGTGATGGAGAGAATAACAAAATTACACTGTAACTGCTAAAATTTGCTATGTACTTCCATGCATGAGGTTCATGAAACTGATGCTAGATGCTTACCTGTTACAGAAAGGCCAACACAGATTTTCTGACTCCCATCATCTTGCAGACCTATAATACCCTCTCAGGCTTTAAGAGATGTAGAGTCAATACTTGAGCAAGTATGAGATTAATTTCATACTTAATACTAGCATTTTTGAACATGTTTTCATACCTGAAAACATGTATTTAATTAATTCAAAGACACAGGTGAGGCAAATGGATTTATAAGTATGACTTTGAAACTTCTTTCCCCTTACACTTATTTCTCTCCTTGGGATCTGTAGGAATGTGTAGGAGAAGCTCAGGCTGCAGCACTCACAGCCACCTCTCATTATCCACCTAAGAACCAAATCCAGCAAAAGTCTGGCCACACAGCACTATTAACAAATAGAACCAGGCACTACGGAGCAGGAAAACACAACCACAGAGGAAAAGAAAGAAGCAGTTACTGAACATCTGAAGTAAAATCAAAAAAATTGTGAAGGAAAGGGAAGAAGCTAAGGCATGCCTGAAAAAAAGATCAGTGCAGGGTAAAAGGAACAAGGTGAGCTTTGTATTTTTATTAAGATAGAAGTAGTAAACCAATATCCACGTTGCAAGCAAACATTACAACTCTGTTGGCAGGGTTAGCTGAAAGGCAGGACAAACCGGACAAGAAAACTTGATTTATGTTTTCATTCCACAGCTGGATCCTCATTAAGGAATTTTAGGGAAATCTTCCACTTCTACTCATCCAGTAAGGAATTTATTGAAAGACCGTGTGTAAAGCCTCTAAAACAAACGAAAAGTGACAGGGGAAGAGGCTGAGGCAGGAATGACACCTTGCCTGCTGAACTCCAACTCTCAAAAAGCCCAGCTTATGAGAGAGGATAAATGACTCAGTGACATGGAACCTAAAAATACACATCACACACTTGTATACGTGTACAGGTTCAAGGCACACAAAGCTGAAGGCAGGAAAAAGCTTCACGAAAATATTTGTCATCTGCACGGTTACTACAGATGCTCCTAAAAACAGCTTCTAAAAAGGTATTCCCAGAAAACTGCATTTATATCATCTCTTCCTGTTTCCTACACACAGAGCTATAGTAAATAATAAGAAATTTCAGAGAAAAAATACTGTAAGCCTGGAAATTCACCTGGGAGAGAGTTCTTTTTAGGAATCTTGAAACTTACTTTCAGCGTTTTGCATTTCAATAATTTCACATAGGTAATAATTCACAAAGATAATAATTTCCCCAAAAGAGAATTTCTGTGTCCCAGTCAAAAAATTAAATTAAATCAGTGCAAATATCTCATACAGTATCATAGTTTTAGAAGCTGGGAAGCTAGGACATAATTGTGCAAAGTATTCTCCTGCACAGATGGTCTAAGTCCATCAAAGCTAGTAAAAATTTGGATCCTGTTATATGGACAACATAAAATAGAAATTAATCTAACAGAGAGACAGAAAAAGAAGTGCCAAGTAAGGAAGTAACATTTAGCATGGAAAATACAACTCCAGCTAAAGGCTGCATCACACTAGTTAAGCAAAGTTTTTGAAGAGAAATAAAAAAGGTTTCCTGTTTTTTTTCCTCTCTTCTAGGCCCTCCACTTCCACAGCAAACATTCAGCACCTTTGAGGCAGCCTGTCCAGCTATTACTGGACTAATTTGTAACATGGAACACCAAAAAAGACAGAAAAAGAGATAGTTGCAGCAGTTTCTCTACAGGAGGGAGTGTGTTTGTTCATTTCACTTGGGAAAAGTTTTGAAAGTAGTCTTCAGGTTCCTTCTTCTTACAAAAGAAAGATGTATATACCATCAAATTTAGATGAGCTCATACAGCCTTTGCTGAGAGAACAGATTTGCCGATGTATCTTCTTAGAAGTAAATATTTAGATTATTTTTAGAGCTGAAGGATTATTTACCAAAACAGCAACTCACCACTTCATGAATGGATCGGTTGAAGCCATCATCCTCTGTGAGGATCAGTAAAATGATAAGGGCCATGTAAACATGGTGTGAATTCCTTTCTTCAACGCGATACAGAATTTCAAGAATTGGCAGAACCTTTAGGGAAGGAAAAATGGATGTATTAGTTTAGTCTTCAAACACCTCACACACTAAACAGAGGAGGCTCTAAAGGTCCCATGTAATGTCCTACCCTTGACAATTCATACCAATTCCTCCCTCTTGAAATAACCACTCCTCAGCAGTGACATACAGTGTCCAAACACCTTCCATCTGCTTCATTTTGTCTCACAAGAGAGTCTAAAGAAGTGCTTTCTTGTGGTCAGAAATGGAATTTCAATCCCTAATAAATGAGATTCCCAGCCATACCCAGCCATCCCAGTTACCATAACCTCCACACGCTTCAGTCCTCATCTCTACGCTATGGGGAAAAGAGAATTGTTAAACAAGATTTTCACCAGTCCATGCAGGAAAACAGTTGTGTCTACCCATCTGTGCTATCACAAGCCTGCTCTGAAAAGCCTTTCGTCATCAAACCTAGCCAAGCACATTGAAGCTGAGGTGATCAGAGGCATTTTGGGACATGGAAGTTAAATCCTCCTTTGGTGTGTGAAGATAATACCAGAAAAAAAAAAAAAGAACCAAAACAGTTTGGGTTGGGTTAAGACTAGAAGAGGCCTGTTTTTCCAATTTTAGATAATATGCAGCCAACGAGAACTGACTGATCATTGTGATTAGAGTTCAGCCCAAGGTCTTGCAACATTTCCACCAGGATGAACAGCTTAAGCCAAAGCCTTGCAATAATAATGAAAATGAGATTTCATTGCAACAGCAAGCATACCTGAATGCTCGTCTAAAGTTAATCCAGATGCAAACATTGTCTCTCTACCAAATGAAAATTAGCTTTCTACTGGCTCAGAGCAATGTGGCTTCCCTGGGCTGCAGAAATAGGCCGAAATCACAAAAAAGCCCTGGAAAAAGGAACTGGAGAAAGCCCTCAGTTCCAAGAAGCTTCTAGACACCTAAAAATTTGCTGTTTTTCAAAACAGGCCAAATGCAGCTGGATGAATCATGTGAAACCTATTCTGGTGAGTAGCCAGGACACCAAGTGCTTCACAAGCCTCTGAAGTTACCAAAATGTTCTCTTACAATCAACCATCCTCTAAACAGTTGGGACATACTAAAGCAGTTCCTATTAGAATGAAATGAGATTGATCTAAATGCTGCAGGCCACAAAACCTTTGGACACACACTTTGGTCAGGGTCAAGACAAGATGACAACAGAAGCAGAGGGAGAATATACTTAGAGTAATATTTTTATTAATATTAAAT
>VWZV01009169.1:62277-76311 GCA_013397155.1 Irena cyanogastra | reverse complement strand
GGGAGCCTGGGGAGTCTGCAGGAGCCGGGTGCTGAGAACTGCCGGGGCTGGAGGAACCGCGGGGCTGAGGGAGCCGGGGGGTGTTGAAGGGGTTCAGACGGGGCTGGAGGAGCCCAGGGATGGCTGGAGAAGGCCGGGAGGGCTGGTGGGGCCTGAGGGCAGCTTGAAGAACGAGGGCTGGGGGAGCCCCAGGGGCTGGAGGAGCCGGGGTTGGAAGAGCCATGGAGGGCTGGGGGAGCCCGGGGAGCCCTTCACTGCTGTGCCCTGAGCTCAAGGGTTGCTCTGGGCTGGCAGGATAAATGTGGGCTTAAAATGTGCCGCTTCCCCCAGCGGTCCCTGTCTGCAGGCGGTTTGAACTCGGTAAAACTGAGCTACATTAAGACTAAGGAGGAGAGGGGAGGAAAATGTGGTTTATTTTTCCTTAAAGCGTTACCGAGGATTTTGCATCACAGAAAAGTGCAGAAGCCTTTCTTGCTTTGCCTTTAAACTTGCTGCTGGTATTTGAACCCAGAATATTTTTTTTTTGTGCTGTGCTGGAATAGTGCAGCTGTTTGCAGCTCCCAGGCAGGATGCTCACACACTGCCTCTGGATTTGACATTCCATCTCCCGTTCTGATCCTTGCACAAACTGCAGCCCTGTGACCTGTTTCCCTTCTGACAACATGAAGGATTAAATTAATACAGACTTTCTCTTTCACAGTTATTCTCTGCTTTCAACATCCCAGACTGTGATGGATTGATTCAGTGACCCAGCATACAAGTATTTATCATCTTTGGAGAAGCAGGCACTGCAAAGGTCTTTCAGGAGAGATGTGGGCTGAAAATGGCATTAGATTGTTGTGCTGGTAGATACAGGTTGAAGTGGAGATGCTTTAGAGTTTTCAGTGAATAGAGACGATAAATGCAGATGTTTACAGAGTTGATGCTGGAAGGGTGGTGGGAGCCAAATACAGGTTATGAAGAACTCATAGCTGTGAAGGAAAGAGCCTGGTAGGACAGAGTAAAGCCCTTTATTCCATCTGTGGAAAGGAGAAGCTCAGAGGTATCCTTGGTGTGTTGTCAGGTGAAAGAAAACCACCATTGATCCAACCTCTTGCACCACTTTTTATTCTTTTTTCCTCCTGGATTCTCCTGAGCTGGCTCAATTTCTGTTTTCTATTACTTTTATTAACTTGAGAAGTCTCATCCTCTTCCCTGCTTTGTGCCCTGCGGCTCACCCTGGTGACATGAGCAGAAGCAGCTGCAGCCAGACAACTCCTGTGGGTTTTGTTTTCTGTCAGAGCAGAGTTCCCAGCCCTCAGCCACTGCCAGCACCAACACCTGGGTGGTGAATCCAGCTGTAAGGATGCTCCCAAAGCAGCCCTGGGTGCTGGGAAAAGCTTGTGCCTGTCAGTTTGTCAGGATTTGGGAGTTCTTGGGAATCCTGGGAGCTGGATCCTGCCCAGGGCAGTGATTAACCATTGACACTCAGCTCAGGATTGAAAAAGGAAGAAATTCTTCCTTTCAGGAAAGGGAATGAAGTCTTGAAATCAGAGAGAAAAGTGGAACAAGCACTCAGGAAAGGAGATATGATCAAAAGCAAGGATTTTGGGAAAAATTTGGAAATTTGGAAGTGGAATGACTACAACCAAATGGACTGAGAGGAAATGGGCTGCAGTGAAAAGGACCAAAACTTGTCAAAATTACTCTAATTCAACTCCTGAAATCAAGGAAGAAATGTAAATAAAGAGAGAGGAGAAGGCTTTGAAGAAATGAAATACTAAAAGAAAAAATGGGAAAATTCTGAAACCAAGTGAAAACCATCAGAGTGAATGGCATGGCAAGAAGTGCAGGAAAATGGACCAAAGCTTGCCCAAATAATCCTCATTTGTGGTGCCTCAGAACAGCTCAGCTCAAGTTGCTGCTGGCAGAGCTCCAAGAGACCATGGGCTCCTCTGGCTGCCTGCCAAGCAGGAGCTCTGCCTTCTGTGACCTTCCAAAGGGAGCCCTGGGGCCCCAGGGCAGTCCTGGAGGGATCAATCCCTGTAGGTGACTCTGTAATCTCCCAGGAAATCAGGGATCCAAGTTCTGATGGTGTGGGTCAGCCTGTGGATCATCCAAGCTGCTTCTCCTGCCTCCTGATTGCCACGTGGTTGCTGTGGCTCTGGAGGAAGGCTGCCAGTGCCATCCTGCCTGCAGCTCAGTGGGAACACAGGGGCTGTCCCAGGGATCAGCCCCGTGAAAAGGAGCTGGCTTTGCTCAGGTATTTCCAAGCATCTCACTCAGGAGATGTGTCCAGTGTGCCACACCCCTCACCTGTGGAACAAGGAAATCAGAGAGACTGTTCCTGCTCTGTCTGCCCTCAGATGGGGCTCATGGTTGGCTTCTTTACTTGGGAAATTTGTTATTGATATTTCAAATTTTCACCTGTCACAAGCTACAGCCTTCAAGGTTGTGGCTGCAATGTTGTGGTTCTCTCAGCCCCTTTAAGCTAAAGGCTGACTGTACCTTTGTACCTGAGGAAGAACAGACAATCCTGTGCCCCTCATCCACAGGAAGGTGATGTGAGGAGTGTTCTTTGGGATGCATATCCTGGCTAATAAACCTGGCTCTGCCAGAAATCAAATTCCAGACTGTGATCCATGGCAGCAGAAACAGCCCAGGTTCCTTTTTCAAACACTTCCACACACCTCACCTCAGCTATAAAATAAGAGGGGGGCTCACAAAATGAGGCATTCTCAGGGCTTTGGGGATTTAGGAGAGTGCTCGTGGCTGGGAGATGTCTGTGTGCCTAAAGCTCCAGGATTGCCAAGCTGTCACAGCTCTTCTCAGGCATGAAAGCAGCTCTCCAGCCTCAGAAAGTGGAGAAGGCTCAGCAGAGTGCCCAGGAAGGGCGTGCAGCACCTCAAAAACTTCCATATTCCAGACAATCACGGAGCAATCCCGGGGAGCTGCCACCAGCAGCTGGAATCAGGACTGAGTGCCATCACTGTGGAACACAGAGAGGAGAGAGAGGCTGCTCTTGCTGCCACAGACAGAAAAGGACATTTTTGAGCTTGTTTATGTGCTGTGTTTCCCCAGCTGGAACCCCTGGTCCTGTCTGAACCCCGTGGTCTGTGCCAGGAGCAAGATTAGGTTCCTGCAGACATATCTAGGTCAGTGTGTGCTGCTGTTGTCCTGACGACAAAGTGACCCACTTTCCCCTCATTTGTGGAAGCAGTTGCCAATGGGACCAGGGCATGGCCAGCACAAAGGCACAGGACCTTCCTCCTGCCTTTGTCTCCACGCTGGCTTCCTACAGAAACACGGCTTTTCTCCTCCTTGCTCTGTTTATTGTGTTTCTTGCTTCTCATTCGTAAGAGATGGATAATTAGAAATATTGTTGGGCTGTGTCTGCCCCAGGAATGATCCTACCTTTAAGGATGGGTAGGATCCTACACACAGCCCTGTGTAGGGCCCCACATGGAGAAATCCCCACGGTGGGATGAGCACGGGGTAGGGACAGACCCTGCAGCAGCTCAGGCACTGCTGGCACAGCTGCCCCATCAGCTCCAGGTAGGAAGGCACCAGGGCAAGGAGCCTGGCCAACCCTTCTGTGTGGATTATCCTCATCCCTGAGAGGGCAGAGACAAAAAGCTTTTAGAACATGGCTCTGGTGAGCCTGTGGGAGCAGCCATAGCTGTATTTCTGTGGTGTACAATGTGAAATGAGCTGAGCTGGCCTGGTCTGCTCATACAGGGGTGGCTCCAGTGTAAAACCTGGGAAATGTAATGGTGTGGATTCTTCCCTGAGGAAGCAGTGGGTATTCCAAGGAGAAGACAGGAGCAGCACTCTGTGCCCTGTCCTCTAATTTGCTTTAAAAGCTTTAAAAGGGAATCCAGCTCCCTGACAGTGCATGAATCTTTTTACAAATCCCAGAATGGATAAATTGGTCACTGTTTTTAATTCCTCGTAAAAGTACTTTTACTTGGAAAGGAAAAATCCAGTTCTTTCCCAAGGCAAACCCTTGGTCCCACTGTTGTCCCTGAGATGGGTGTCTGGCAGAACAGACACTTTTTCCTTTTTACCTTCAGGGCTGTGTGTAGAGGGGACTGCAGGTTCAGCACACATGGCAAAGTCATCAGCAACACTCTCCATTCCAGAGGCAGTTATTTGACAGCAGATCCAGTTCATATTCCCTGCAGGGAGAAATGCTATTACAGAAGAGAACATCTGCCCTGAGAATTCACTGTTATTCTGAAAAGACTGAGGTAAAAAAAATGCTGTTTTGGGGAAGGAAGGGATGGAAGGATGAACAGCCACCTGCAGGGGAACTAGCACTGCTTGCTGGGGGTATGGAGGGCTCCCATTGCCACAGTTCCTTCTGTAATTTTTAAACACTCTGTAGTTTGGGGTTTTCTAAATTGAGTAGATTTTAAAATATGCTTTCTTCCTGGTGTTTGGAGATAATCTAGATAATTTATTTCAGCTGCTAAAGGAGTGTGGTGATAATTCTGAGATAACAATTTGTAGAGTTAGCTTATTTCTCTTCTCCAAGCTTCCTCCTCACAGCCCAGCAGGAAGGGTGTGATCCTTACCTGTGGCTGTAGGCACGAGGCAAAGCACACCTGTGTACTCCTCCTTACCCAGCACATCCCTTTTTAGCTCCTCAATTCCTCCAGCATGGAGTAAATGAGGTGGCAATTCTCTCAACTCCCTCATGTTTGAGACAGGGTCAGAGAGCCAGAGTGGCTGAGGGGTGACCTGGGAGCAACCAGAGCAGTGGGTTTGAGATGTGGTGTGTGGATTGATCTGTTTGTTTTCACAACCTCAGTGCCAGACACCCAGCTCCTGGTACAGACACAGCACTTCCAGGGCTTCCAGTGTTTTCCTGTTAGCAGGAAATATTTGCCTGACTAAATTTCTCTTGCTGCAACCTAAGGCAAGGCTGCCTTTCTGCAGAGGAATAATAAATTACTTCCTCCCTTGCTGTAGTAGCATTTCACAGGTGTGAAGAGTCAGTGACAGAGTCTGGAAAACTTCTTTAGATCTCCTTGATTGTGGATACCAGTTTAAAGAATATATATATATATATATACATATGTGTCTTGAGATCACTGGAAGCACCAGATAGAGTTAATTACTATTATTTCCATTGTCTTTTGATTTCACAGCCTGTCCAGCAGCCTGGAGAACACAGAGCTCTTACAGGTATGGAAATACCTGCTGATATTCCTTACCTTTCTGTCAGCACTCAAGGTCCTGCTAATGTGTGGCAACATAAGAGATTTCTTATTTCTTCACTCCCCAGCTCCAGGTCCCCCTGTAGAAAGCTGCCAGGGGGAAATGCCTGTTGGTTTGGTCTTGTTTTGATAGATAATGATCCTGCACCACTTCAACAAATTGCCTGGGAAGAAGTTCCATGTCTGACAGCACATTTCTGCAAGCCAAGTGGGATACAGGAAAAGAAATTATTTATTCCCCTCCTGGCTGTTTACACTGACACCCACAGAGGAGGGTGAGGGGTTTTCTGGCTGTCCTGAACAAGTCACCAAACATCCTGCTAGCTCATGTCCCCACATGGCAGCACCAGCTGAGAGCTTACAGCCTGGATAAGCCATGGAGATCATTTCCTTCTCCAGGTAATCCCAGAACATCTCCTTCAAGGCTCTGCTTTAGATGGGCTGCCAGGCATGAGGAGAATGTTACCCTTGCTAAATATATGTAAGAAGACATTCACAGGCTTAAAGAAGTGAGAGCTTTGGCTGTGTTCAGACAGATTGCCTATGGGCACCAGGAAATACAGGCTGCTCCACCAGATCCAGCAGCACTCACCAAAGGGAGGGAGCAAATCAGCCAAGCAGAGAGAGGCACGAGGACAGTGCTGTGGGACCTCTCCAGCCTCCACAGCCTCCTGGGCTGTGCCAGCAGCTGTGGGGCTGGATTTTCAGTGTGACTTAGAGAAATCTCAGCACAGGCTTTAAGTTTTCTCAGGAGAGAGCTGCTTTCTTTTCTAAGGACAGCTCTGTGAGGAATTTTATATTCTCAAGCAATAGACTGATAAAGGTTTTTTGTAAACTTCTTTTATTTTCTAAATATCTCTTTTGTTTATTTTTCTTTTTCTGTTCATTCTCAAAACATTGTTTTCTGCTTCAGCTTAACAATGGTAGAGAGGTGTTGTGTCATTTCAGCTAATCACATTTTTGTGAGCGTGGGTCTCTATAAATAGGGACTGCATGTTTAATTAAAAAGCTTTCTGATCTTAAGAAATCTTAGAGTCTCATTTCATGCAATCTATCACAGCAACAACCAGCTCTGAAGGGCAGCTCTCAGGTGCCCATTTCTGACTCCTGGAAGCCCAGCTGGAAGAGCAAGGCTTGTTCCCCAGAGGGAAGCTCTGATGGCCCTTTGAGCTGGGCTTATCTGTTGTCTGTCTGATGCCAAGGGCAGCTCCAGCACCTCCTAATCTTCTTCACAGGACAAGGGTCCTACTTCAAAGTGAGCCCCAGCCTCAGGCACAGCGTCCTGGGGTCTTAAATTTATGGCCCTTCAAGGACTTTGGAGTAACCAGAAGATACAGAGGAGATCAAGGCCTGGAAAGCTGGAAAGTTCTCCCCATGTGAGAAAGAGAATAAAAGGACTAAAGAATGTGGACCAAATTAACATGAAGAGTGAGAAATCAATAACCAATAGAGGATAGAATACTAATTAACAAAGAGAATTATATAACTTGGAACCAATGAACATTGATTTCTTTGCTTGCTAAAAATAAGTGACAAAGTTTTTATCAGGGTCTGTGTGGAGGTTGGAGCTTTGTCAGCCACACACACAAACCCTGGACAGTAATTAATAAAGTCATAAGGTAATTCCTGACTCACTGACACTAAAAAGGCAGTGTTGGGGGGGTTTATTTAACCTGAGGATTTGGGTAACACAGAGACAGCTGGGATGGGGGCTGGATGCTGCCTGTGCACCTGGGATTGCCAGGGAGGCTCAGAAAACTTTGTGGTAATTACAGCAGCCTTATGGTGATGCCTTGTGAAGGCTGACCTAGAGCAGAGGCTGGACAGAGCTAAAGAATAAAGCAGGGATTTATTGAAAGGATTTCCTACATGGATCCACCTTGGGCAGCACAAGAGCCCAGCCAGGGCTGCACCCCAGGTGAACCAAAATGGGCACAAAATGCACGCCTGGGCACAGGCTCTGTCACTGTGATCAGCTCTGCTCCATTTGCATATTGGAGTTCATTGTCCAATTCCAGCTCCAGCCCATGCAGTCCCATCCTGCTTGTTTTTCTCTCTTCAGCCCACGTTGTTTGTGCTCTTGGGCTGAGATTTGGATCATTTGTCCTTGGTCCCCAGCTAGAGCAGGAATTGTTTTGTCTCCCTGCTCTGTGCAGAGAGCTCACCATCCCCTGGTATGAAACCCAGACCCACACACCAAAGCAGCACAGAATCTGAAAAATAGAAAAGCTAAATCCTGGTGCATCAGTGGCTTCCCTGCTGGATGGGGACAGCCCAGCCTGCCCCGTGCTCAAGGACAGGTGCATTTCCAGAGGTGAAAGTGGGGCAGTGGAAGCAGAACTGCTTCGGGGGCTGTGGCCAGTGGTGCTGAGATTGGCTCTGGGGTGGAGAAGAACCTCGGGAGCAGGGCTGAGCCTGGGAATTTTGGCTGGAGCTGAGGGCTGGGTCAGGGAGGGTGAGATCCTGGGAAGGGCCAGCATCCACCGCCCACGGAGCCTGGAGCACAGACCAAGCTCCAAGTGCAAACCCACGGCGCAGCCTCTGCCAGGGGCCGGGGAGCTCTGGGACCTTGGGGGGCTCTGCTGAGAGCTGCAGGCACTCCTGAGCGTGCGGAGACACTGCCCAGTGCCCCTGCAGTGTCACCTGCACGTGTGACGGGGCTCTGCTGGGCTCTGGGGGCAGAGCTCGGGCAGGCGGAGCTCAGGCAGGCGGAGCTCAGCCAGGCGGAACTCAGCCAGGCAGAGCTTAGCCAGGCGCAGCTCAGGCAGGCGCAGCTCAGGCAGGCGCAGCTCAGGCGGGAAGAGCTCAGCTAGGCAGAGCTCAGGCGGGCGCAGCTCGGGCGGGCGCAGCTCGGGCGGGCGGAGCTCAGGCGGGAAGAGCTCAGCCAGGCAGAGCTCAGGCAGGCGCAGCTCAGCCAGGCGCAGCTCAGCGAGGCAGGGCTCAGGCAGGCGCAGCTCAGGTAGGCCCAGCTCAGGAAGGCGCAGCTGAGCCAGGCGCAGCTCAGGCAGGCACAGCTCAGCCAGGCAGAGCTCAGCCAGGCGCAGCTCAGCCAGGCGGGGCTCAGGCTGCAGCAATGCTGGCTCAGCTCTCCTCTCTGTCCCTCTGCTGCTGATCTGGAAGTGACTCCCGAGAAATCAGACGAACTTGCACAAACACTTAATGTGTTATTTATTTACTCGTGCCTTCAGTTATACCCTCTGAGACTTCGTGTGTTTATTCTCTTGGTTCAGCAGAACTTTCTCCCTTCCTAAAGCCAGAACAAGCTGAGGAAGGCACCTGGCACTCCTGCAGGTCTGAGCCTCCCCTTGTGCGAGGCTTAAAGCTCCGGGTGTGGATTTCTCTCCGTGGCTGTCACCAAAGTGCTCCAAGGAGCCTGAGCTGGGCTGGGCAGCTCTCAGGGCTCAGGAGTGAGCAGAGCATCTGAGACAGAAGCAGGGAGCTGGTGCCAGCCTGCAGTGCCAGCCTGCAGTGCCAGCCTGCTCTGTCCCCGCTGGTTGCTATGGCATTTTCATTTCTGTTTTGTGTTTTTTCCCTGGTTACTGAGCAAACCTCGGCGGTATGGAGTCACTACTAGTGTGAAAATTGTGGTATGGGGAAAATTAAGTTTAATTTTTAGATGAGTCTGAACATCAGCAATAGAGAATCACAGAATGGGTTGGGTTGGAGGGACCCTAAAGATCATCCCACTCCAACCCCCTCACATGGGCAAGGAGATGCAACTCTAATAGCCAGAACTCTGCAAGAGACACTGAGAGATTCCAAACCTCTTGCTAAGGATTTCTCCTGTGAAAAACCTGGGGATTTTGGACCATGGATGACCCAGTAAACAACCTGGACAAGGAACCTCATGACTGCAGGTTATTTGCTGCAACATTTCAAGCCTGTATTCTGCCACAGAAGGATTCCCCACGTTTCAAAAGCCTCTTTTATGCTATAAATTCTCTGCAGATTAGTGTAATTGGGATTAAATTACCCCTGAAGTATACCCAGTGGAATTTACACGTGGCACTTTTTTCCAGTTGAACACAGAAATGAAAGGATGATATAAACCCTCATGTCCAGGTGTTTGAAGGTGATGATCCACCTAAATCAAGCCACCTCAGCCTTGAAATCCAGACAACTCAATCACACAAATACACTTTATTCAAAAGTTCTGGGAAATTGGTACAGCAGTATTTGACCTCTGAGGAGATGGAAAATCTCTGAGCATTTTGGGAGCGTTTTTTGGTCCATCACACACATTTTGATGGCCTTTGGACAGGACAGAAAGGAAAGGAGTGATTTACCTCAAACGTTGGGCCTGTGCCTCTGGATCTCTCTCCACAGCCAGGTCTGCATGGAAGGATTTGGGCAGAGTCAGGAATGTGAATCCCAGAATCATTAAATAGAACCCTGGAATATCCTGAGTGGGAAGGGACCCCCAGGGATCATCAGCCCAGCCCTGGCCCTGCACAGACACCCCAACAACCCCAGCCTGTGCCTGGCAGGGTCACAGAGAGCAGCTGGTGCTGGGTGGAGGCAGCCCTGGGGACAAGGCATGGAGGGACAGGACACAGGGAATGGCTCCCACTGCCAGAGGGCAGGGCTGGATGGGATTTGGGCAGGAATTGTTCCCTGGGAGGGTGGGCAGGCCCTGGCACAGGGTGCCCAGAGCAGCTGTGGCTGCCCCTGGATCCCTGGCAGTGCCCAAGGCCAGGCTGGACAGGGCTTGGAGCAGCCTGGGACAGGGAAAGGTGTCCCTGCCATGGCAGGGCTGGCACTGGGTGGGCTTTAAGGTCCCTCCAACCCAAACCAACCCAGGATTCTGTGGTTAAAATAAGAACATGAAAACTCTGGATTGAGACATTTTGGATTGCCTGGTTACAGAATACAGCACAGCAGCATTGATCCAGAAAAACACATTTCTTACACCTTGCTGCAGCAAATCCTGCAGCCCATTTGAAACCCTCACTGTGCTGTTGGCCAGCTCAGCAGGGAGAAACAGCCCCAATAAAAGGCAACTCTGCTCCCAGGGAAGCTTTTCATACACAGTGGAGTCTGAAATTCTTACACTGCATCCCCTGCTGTGCCTTTCACAAGAGAGATTCCCACTTTCCAGAAAAATCTGTGTGACACCTTTTAAGTGATGCATTCACTGAATTAAATCAAACAGCCAGCTGGGGATATTTCAGATAAATTCAGAAGATAAAGCAAATAGAAAGAAATTAAGCACATACATGCACACGACCACAAGCATGAGAGCTCTCTCCCAGCAGCCTCTCCTGTTCACTGCTACACAATTTTATGTTCATGGATACTTTTCAGACATGCAAAATTAAAATATATAGGGGATATAAATAAATATATATTTTTATACAACAAATATAAATATATTATTATATAACAAATATAGATTATATTATATATGTGCTTTATCATATGAGATTAAAATTGCTTCAGAACTGGCATATTCTCTCCCCAAAATTATGTAAACTTCCATGGCATTACAGGATCATATGATAAAGTAGTACAAGAGGGAGTGCTAAAATTAGGAAGGAGAATGGCTCTGTCTGCAGCTTTCCTTGGGACTGGCCTAAGTGAAAAGTGATCACTGGTGAAGCCTGTGCCAGTGTCAGAGGGGGAAGAGCTCCCTCGGGGTGGGAATTCTCCTGTCTGCACTGCTGTCCCCAGGCTCCAAAGCCCTGGAATAATTCATTAGCTCTCACCAGGGCTGCAGGAGTTAAAGGAAATTCCTGTGTCACTTTACACTCCAGCCCACAGGAATTCCAAACCTTCCAGTGAGAGAGAGGGTTTAATTTATCTTAATTTATCGTCTTTTAGTGAAAATCCGATCACGTGTTACATCCTTCATCCCAAAACTGCTCCCAAAAATGCTAACACCCCTTGGAGAGGTGCTGTAGGTAAAACCCCAGCACTGTCTGTGTCCTTACACGCTGATTAATTATAGAATCATTAAGGTTGGAAAAGACCCCCAGGATCACCGAGTTCAACCTTAAATTTCGGCTCCTCTGCAGCTCTCATGGGTCCCTTCCAGAAGCTGCAGCTCCAGCTGCTCTGCACACACGGATCTCTGCTGGGCTGACACCTCCCTGGCCAACAGCACCTTCACCACCGTGCATGTGAAAAACGCCAATCGCTCGTTTTAAAATTTAAAAAATTTAATAATAATAATAAAATAGTANAGCCAATCATAAAATATGCATTTTTCACCCTGCAGCTCCTGGGGGAGATCCTGCTGTGTTCCCTCCCCCTGGGAGGCACTTTTTGTGGAACTGAGAGCCCCTCTAAGCCTGTCCTTTAAGCCTGTGCTTTCTCATTTAAAAATGGAGTCCGAGGGAATGATTTTCAGAAGGGGGAAAACTGAGTTTTGTAATTCCCGAAAATCTGAGTCACTGCTACCCACTGCCTGCTGCCACTTTAGGAGCTCAGTCTGGCAACTGTGTCCCAGTGGGCAGAGGAAGTGGGAAATGTTTGGGCATGGTCCAAGAGGAGAAGTTCTCCACAAACACTTGTGGCTGTTCCAGCGCTGGGCGGAACGCAGCGTGTGCTGTCCGGGCTTTTGGGAAAGCCTCGTGCCTGGACAGCCTGGAAGAGCACGGTGGGGCCTGGCTTTGCTGCCAATGCCATTTGTGAAAAATGCATATTTTATGATTGGCTTTTCGCAAATATTAAAATGAATACTGTATGTGTTGCGTTGGAAAGTTATACTGAATTAATTCCTTTAAGTAGTGCTGTATTCTTTTTTTAAGAAGTGTGGTAAATATAGTTTTTAGGCTATAGCATAATGTTAAAATAGAAACTGTGTGATGCAAGGTAATTTTTGTAACTAGCTCAAGGAATGTAAAAGACAATCAAGGAATTCCTCACACTATCCTGTTGGGATAGAGATAACAGCAACAGACACCAGACCTCCACAGAAGAATTATTACTTCCTTATCAAGATAGCTCAGACTTGGAGGAACCAAGATGGGGGGAGAAGCTGAGATTGAAGAGAAACGCCCCAGTTTGAAAAGAATGTTTGAATCATGTATGAGCTATATGAATATGCAACAGGCTATTGCTTTTAAGGGGTAATCCTTTGTTAGCAAGGTGTGCCTGGTGGTGAATGCCAGCACCCGGACGTCCATAATTCTCTGTCTTATTGTCTCTTATTGTCCTAATTTTTCTTCTTATTTATTATTACTTTCATTACTATTTTTTTATTATTATTAAACTTTTAAATTTTTAAAATGCATGATTGGCGTTTTTCACACCATTCATTCCTGATTTCATGCAGAATTATTCCTGATCTAATGCAGAATTCTGCCGTCCCTGCCCTGTCCTTTCCCTCCCAAAGGAAGCTGCAATCTGCAGCGTCCCTGCTGAGCAGTCTCACCAGCAGCTCCAGGACTTTTCAGCTGATTTACCTGGAAAAAACTGGGGTGATAAAGATTCAGACCAGGCTGGAAGGCTGGAGAGGAAGAGGAACCATCTTCCCACAGAGGAGATCCCAGTGTGGGTCTGGATTGAAGCTCGTGGTGCTGTCCAGGCTCCCCAATTTCTCAGATTTCTCCTTAAAGGGGAGGTGAGCGTTGGCAGTGAATGCTGCCTGCTCCTGGCTTTAAGGAAAGCCTCAACATTTCAGCTACTTTGGTAGAAAATGGTTGGCTGGAACTTCACTGCGTCCTGGCGGGATCCATCTGTGTTTGAAGAGGACAAATATCTCTATAGCAACCGGTGTTTGTCACTCGGGCAGGATCCCCGGGGCTCTTCCCAAGGTGCTGGGTGTGCTCCCTGTCAGGTGCTGTGTACACCACCCCTGACTATTTTAAAAACAATTATCTCAGTATTTTAGCACCATCATCATCGATGGTTCAGGCCCTCTCAGCCTTTTAAATCAGGTTCCTGTGACCCAGGCAGTCGCTGTGCCTGTGCCCTGCCTCTGCCTTCTGGCGAGCTGGGCAAGAGTGAATTCACTAAAAAGTGTTTACACCGTGCACAGTTATGGCAGCATTTGGAGTGGGGAACCACACCCAGCAGAGGAAAGGTAGAAAATAAAAATGTAATCACTTGCAAAAAGCCCAGCAAGGCAGAAATCAGAGGGAGATAAGAAAATCCCCTTCCTGAGGGGTCCTACAGCAGAATCGCAGAGGCAGGAGCTGCTCCTGGTTTGGCCACGAAGGGCAGGACAGCATCCATGGCCCTGGGGCACATCCCTGGCTGCTGCTGCAGCATCCAGCCCGGGGCAGAACCTCAGCTCAGGCAGGAAAATGCCAGCGAGGAGCCAGGAGGAATAAACCCGGGGCAGAACCTCAGCTCGGGCAGGAAAATCCCAGCAGGGAGCCAGGAGGAATAAACCCAGCTTTGTCCCAATGCCCCGGGCAGGCAGGGGGACAGAAGGTGCAGCCCTGTCTCTGCTCCCAGAGGGTGAAATGAAGGACTCCACAATTCAGGATGATGATCAGAAGGCTTAACTTTATTGTAAAGAGATGTCTTTATATAGAGTCTTTCGCTAACAATTACGTGTTTGGTTAAATGGCACAACGCCTCTCTAGCACTGTTGGTAGAGAGAGCAGGTTTTGAGAACGGACACAAAGGGAAAAGTAAGCAAAGTGGATCCACAGCTGTTGTTTTGAGAATGAGGGATGCTTACAAAACCTCTAATCAATCCATTTCTTGAGAACCTAAAATTCCCCACAGAGCCGTCCTTGGAAAGGAAAGCAGCTCTCTCTTGAGAAAACCCAGGAGCTGCTGCTGAGTTTTTCTAAGTCCCACTGACAGTCAGCCCCACACAGCCCCTTGGCAGAAGCGCTGACAGAGCAGGCGTGTCACCCTCCAGTGTCACTCTCTGGGG
>VWZV01009169.1:51030-62086 GCA_013397155.1 Irena cyanogastra | reverse complement strand
CTCCAGTGTCACTCTCCAGTGTCACCCTCTGGTGTCACTCTCCAGTGTCACCCTCTGGGGTCACTCTCCAGTGTCACCCTCCAGGGTCACCCTCCGTGTCACTCGAACAGGCTGCTCTGATTTCCAGCGCTCCCAGCTGCACTTTGCCGCAATCCCTGCCCTGTTCAGGGCTGCCTTCCCCAGTCCTGTGCTAGGACGGGTGGTGCTCTGCCAGCCCAGCAGATTCCCTCACTCAGAGCCACTTTCTGCTTCTCACAAAGGCCCATAATCTATAATTCCTGTGGGTTTTTGCCTTTTTCAGGAAGGTGAATGGAGCATGTGAGACACAGCCCGTATCAGCCAGAGCAGCTGCTGTGCTTTTCCTGCTTCTCCCATGAAATGAGATTTAAGAGGCTGGTGTCTATCCCTGGCTGGATGTCTATCCCTGGCTGGATCCCTCTGGCATACAGAGGAATAATTAATGAAAAATTAGTAATCTGCATTTATGGGCTCCTTTTGCAGACAATACTCGATTAATCTCCACAGTCATGTACCCAAATAAGAGGAGATTAACCGACATCCTGATCTGTCATAAATCAAACAGGCAGGGAGCCTTACCTGGAGGGACAGACAAACAGCACACAGCCTACATTAGGGTTTAGCCCACATTATTCTAAATCTAATTTAAGCCAACACCAGGGCTCTGAAGATGGATTTTTCTTTTTGTTTGATTTAAAAATATTTATTTAACTGCTTTGTCTGTGGCTTGTTGGATACACTGAAGTAGACACGGTACAAACAGAAAAAGGGTTACAATGCTAATTAATATATATATATTTATCTTTAGAAGTTCTCTCTATGCTGGACTAAGGTTAAACTAACTGAGTATACTATCTAATTAAATCTTATTTTTTCTCTAAGTTTGTCTAGTTTATCTAATCATTAGATAATTTCTTTATCTAATTATTAGATAATTAATAATTACATCATCTTTTAATTGTTGTATATTTTCATGGTTTGGTTCATGAGGATCAAACACTGTATCAATCTATCTTCAATGAGCTAAGGATTTTAGCCTACATTATTCTAAATCTAATTTAAGCCAACACCAGGACTCTGAAGATGGATTTTCAGGCTGGATTTCAAGCCACCGCAATCTGGGATGTGCTCCCTGCTTCTCCCACTGCATCTCGCTGCCGCCGTCACTGATCTCACCAGGTTTTGTCACACACCAGAGGTCCCCCAGCCCCATTTTTTGGAATGCCAGGACCACAGAGGAGCACCAGGGGCTGGGAGGATGGGGCAGCAGCAGTTTGCTTCCTGCAGGGATGCCCAGGCTGTGTTAGGTGTGGGGGAGCTCGCTGTCATTTGCAAATCAAAACCAAAGTCAGACAACGAAATCTTTTCCGGGGACATTCTGGATTTCCTCAGGCTATGAAAACGTTGAAGCCTCCAAACATCTCAGACCTGTTTTCCTGCATTCCAGGGCTATAGCCTACCTGCACCCTAAGGCTAAGATGGAATCGCTGTCTCACGCCGATCCTTCCTGACATTCACAAGCTCCTTAAAAAAATTCCCTCCCCAGATTCGCTTTTGGCAGGTAAAGGAAGCAGATAAGGAAATAGAAATGGCATTTTTTCTAAGGATAATGTGTGAAAGATGCAAATGCACAAGTGTGAAAGACAGACCAGACTCCAAGGTATTCGTGACTGTTGATCTTAGCGCCATCAACATCTTTTTGTCACAGATGTCAGCACGGAGGTGAAGTGAGTAGCAACTGTGACTCAGGATGGCAGCGTGGGCTCTGGCATGACGGGGACCGATTTCTCACCCTCTGCCTGTTCCCTGAGCCATCAGCCCCAGCAGCTTGGTCACAGCCTGCTGCCTTGGAGCAGGATTCAATCCTTAGCTGGGAGGTGATTTTGGCGGTGTTTACCAAGTGATGTTGATGTCTGATGAAATTCGAACTCCTTTAACTGGCATTTCCTCGCGGTGGATGGGCACGCAGGAGGAGCCAGATGCCTTGGGGCCAATACCAAGAGCATCCTAAAGAGGAAAATACCAACCCACTGTGAGTGGTTTGCCCTGTCTGTGTCCTGTCTCCCTGGAGGGAAGCAGCTCACACGAAATCCAAACTACCTTTGAGACCTTTCTGGAAAGTCTAGATGTATATTCTGATTTCTCGTTGTTTGGACAAAGAATTAAAATGTATCGAGAGAAAAATCTTTGCTGCAGCAAAAATCCTGGGTATCTAAGGCCATAGGAAATGGCATTTTATCCCAGCCTTGCCTTCCTTAGCATCCTCACAGGAGCCAGCTACATCCTCTAAAGAGCAGCACAAGAACCATAAAACAGAACCATAGCTGAGGGCCAGATAAACCTCTGCTACTCTGAAACACATAAAACTCTAATTTTTAATGCTTTTGTGTGCCCTTAAAGCACCACGAACAGGCTGCAGGAAGGAGCAGGCATTTGGCAGCTGATCACCTGGCAAGGGTTAAAAGGTACAACTTCTGTACAGCCAAGGTAACATCCATCTTTATCCTCTGGGTCTTTCTGCTTTGCTGGATTATATAATTTGTTTATTCTTTGGACAAAGCGTGCAACAATGTAAATATTGGCATCAATAACAAAAGGAAAAGTGGAAACCAAGAACACTGGTTGCTCTGGCTTGGTGCTCTTGCACTGGCTTTGCCCTTTCTTATACAAACTGAAATTCTTTCCTTTGCCCTCCTCTTTTTGTTACTTCATTTACTGTGAAGAATTATTAATGCTCTGCGTAAATTTATCCTCTGGGTTTGTTTGCTGTTTCTTTTAATTACAGATACATAAGGCCTGTAGAGCTTTCCCTATCTGTGGAGCAGATCTGCCACCATGGAAAAGCTGCAGGCACCGGGTTTGGCTCTGCAACAGGAAAGGGAAACCTGTCAATCCACACGAAACGCTGAAACAGCAACTGAAACATTTGCTTTTCCCAGCAGGCACCCAGGGCCTCTTTGAGGATTAAACCTGCTGCTAAATTTAGCCTGGTCTCACTGGAGTCAGTATCAGAAGTTATCAGATCAGGACATCTCTGCAGGGAATGACGTCTGTCCCCTGGAAGTCTGAGCCCCTGAGCCCTGGCAGACTCCTGTCCTGCAGAGCTGGGAGCTGGGAATATTCTGTGGAGCCAGAGACTCCAGAGACACCGCAGGACTCCGGAGAGGACGTGAAAAACCTGCTCTCATCAGCCTGTTCACTGAGCAAAACCACCCTGAGCTGAACCTCCCAGGGCAGGAGAATGGTTCAACCACCCGAAACACTGTGATCCATTATTGTCTGAGCTTATTTATTTTTGTGATCCATTATTGTCTGAGCTTATTTATTTTTGTGATCCATTATTTTTCTGTTTTTTTTAGTGTAGGACTTGCACTAACCTTTTCCATTGGTGGATCATACCACTGGAAATTCCCTTTTCCACTCCAATTTACACTCTCATCTGCTCTAAACTAAGGAGTGTTTATAAACATTTTAAAAGAGTTAAATCTGTGGAGGAGACAAGAGAAACCCTTTGAAATATAAACAGGCTTTGCAGATTGTTGTTTGGGTCGATTGGCTGTGTCATGCTTTCCTCATCACTTCCACCTCTGAGCTGTGGAAATAAATCACTCCATCCCTTTAGGAAACACCCCACTCCCATTTTCTCTGTTTGGAGCAGAGTGAAGGAGGAAGAAAGTGTCTGGATAGGTCAGGGGGGGCTCCCAGAGGTGCTGGGGCAGCCCCACAGCCGCGGTTAAAATGTGCTGCTTTTTCAAAGCCCATTTTTGCTTTTGGGATGAAGGACACCAGGCTGGAATTGTACCAGGCTGCCAGTGCTGAGCCATGGAAATTCAAGACAAGTTCCATCTCTCTCACTACATGGAACTTGTGATTCCTCTGTGGCTGTTGTCTTCTCAAAACTAATCCCACTCCTGCTATGTACACTAAAAGTGTTCAGAGCTTAAATTTTAACCTCCTTTGGAATATTTCTTCTCTCTGTGTTTGATTAGAAGCTGTGATTTGACTCAGTTCAATTTGATTCAGGGTCCAAAGACTCTGAAGAGCAAAGACTGCACCAGAGAAGAGAGCAGCAGCTACAGTACCACACTAAATACTCACTCATGCAGAGAATTTTGATTTTTTTCCAGTTTTAAATACTGATACTCCACATAAACATGCTGGAACTGTGTGTGTGTATTTACCAGTCGCAGGTGAATGCCCTCCTCCCTCTTTCAGTGACAAAAGGCAAAATAGAGACAACTGGTACAAACACCAAAGGAGCCGATTTCCTTATTTCCTTCCCTGAAATCTGAGGATGTCTGCTCTGAGAACATCACCACAAACACATTTTATCCTGTAATTTCCACTTAGAACATGTTCAGACACAGCTGTAGGACATTAGGTCTGATCTCCTTCTTCAACCAGAGCTCCTGGTGTCACAGAGCTCCTGTGTGGCTGGGAAGGGTAAAGCAAACACAGGGATTTCCTCAGCTGCCACTGGACAGTCAGAGTCACTTCACCATTTTTATTTGTTGACAGCTTTTATAAAACAAAATTCCCCTTGGATCAGACATCTCAGAAAACATTTATTCAGTCTCGTGCATGCTCGTGACACATCAGGCTCCAGCAGAGCAGCACCTGCAGGACCAGGCAGTGGAGCTGGCAGGCAGAACTCTGCTCTCTGCTGAAGGGGAGGGAAACTCACAACATTAAGGCACTGTCAAACCCCAAGCCCACACATTTGACCTTTCCTACTGGCTTTGCCCTGCTTGCACACAAGGAGGGTTTCTTATCTTTAATTAACCGTCAGTGAAGTTTTGAACAGGGACACCAAACCCTCACTTCTCTTCAGTCCTGTCTCCATTCCCAGCTGGAATGGGAACAGCAGCAAACCTCACTGCTAGGGATGGAAAATGCAAACCTCACTGCTAGGGATGGGAAATGCAAACCTCACTGCTAGGGATGGAAAATGCAAACCTCACTGCTAGGGATGGGAAATGCCCAGTGCTACATCCCAGGCTTGCCACTCTCACTGTGGTGATCCCAGCCCTTGGAAGATGCCATTTGTAAGAACAAAATCAGTTAAAAGAACAGCTTTGAACTACTCTAAAAGCCAGTGTTCACTAAGCAGAACACAAATGAGCTGACAGACCCCTCCTGAGCCATGCAAGGCAGTTCAGATTCTTCACTCCTTGGGCACAAGCTGCATTCACAGCCCAGCAGTTTGGCTGGAGAGGACCTACAGAAGGTAATCAGTATTTTCAGCTGATGTGCTTTTATCAGTCCTTTAAAGTAGGTTTTCATCAGCTGGTGTGAAATGCCCTGCTTCAGCTTTTCTGTGTGAATTTAAGAATACAGGAAAGGTTTCTTCCTGCACCCAGGGAGTGTTCAGGCTGTCCTGGAGCAACAAGGATCATTGCAAGCCCAAACCAGCACATGGCTGTGGGCTCAGGGCCACAATTACAAATTCCAACTGCAATGTTAAAAAAAAGCCAGATTCAGGTCCATGACTTAGGTGCCCTGGCAATTATAAATAAATAATAATAAATACTTACACTCACACACACTCTTCTTGTATCCCACAGGATTACAAACAAACCAGAGCCATGCTTCTCCCCTGGTTCAATAGGATGAGGTTTGGGGTGGGACTCAGTAACAATGCCACACACAGCTAGGATAGTGACAGTGCCAACACCTGGCACTGGGAGCACTTCACAGCTTCAGAGCTCTTGCAAACACAGACTTGGCTGAGCAAATTACAACGTCCTGACCATCAGAATCAGAGGGAACTGAGGTGAACAGGGTTTGGCTCGGCCAAAGGCCATGTCCTTATTGCATTTAAAATGTCCCATTATTTGGAGGTATGGCAGGTGTGGGAGCTGGGAAAATCCAGACTAGGCTCATATCAGGCCCTTTAATTTCCTGGAGTATGAAATCTGATTTCCACATTGTGTCTTAACAGTTTGTTGTTTTGGCAGACACTGAGGTCAGTGAAAATTCAAAGGAACTTAAGAGTTGCAGGAGCACAAACCATTCCCCTCATTAATAAATAACACAGTGAAAGATTTTACATCAATTGAAAATGCTGCATCAGATTTGCTGACAGTTTGGGAAGTGGCACCCACTTACCACCCTGGCACAAACCTACGAATCCCTGAAAATCTGATCAGAATAGAGAGGCAGAGACCAAGAAGCAAGCAGCAGCACAGAGAGCAAAAATGAAATTCAGGGACCCAGCTGGCAGTGTCCTGGCCTCCACCTCTCCTCTGGAGTCTGAGAGAGAAGGACTGGAGCACAAAGGAGGTCACAGGTGGCTTTGAGACTCAGCTCTGGAAGAATTTTCTTGGCCTACTTTCTGCGCCGTTGCTTTTTTATTCAGCTTTTTTTGCCTTCCGCTTCCTCGTGCCTTCGTTCAGCTCCTCTTTGGACTTGGCAGGAGGAGGAGGAGGAGGAGGGTGGGAGACCTCGTGGGAGGCCCCGTGGTGGTCGTGGTGGTGGCTTGGGTGCCCACTGGAAACAGAGCCAAAGAGGACGGGGCAGACGAGGTTTTCCAGCGGAGCGAAAGGCGAGGCGTGGGAGTGAGTGGCTGTCATGAAAACCTGCCAGGCAACAGGGAGCACTCAGAGATCACACAGAGCAAGGAAATCCTGACCAGTGAGCGTACTACTGACCCCTGAGAAAGACCCTGCTGCTACATGACTCGAGGCACAAGGAGCTGCTTGTGTGATGGAGAATTTAGCATTGAATTTCCTGAGCAGATCCTACAGCCAGTGGATCCTGTAGTGGCTCAGGAAGGTGAATATTCCCATTTTAGGTTCTGTAATTTGCTGGCAACAAAGCTGCTGTAAACTTACCTTGCAGACTATCATGAACATGGTGAAAAAGAAGATGAGGTTGGCTTCAGAGATGGGGAGCCAGTGAGTCTGCTGCAGAGTGAAGAGGACTGTGCCATACAGACTGGCCTTTGTAGGGCTGGAAGAGAAAGAAAGAGGTTTTCTGGAAGGTTTGCACCCAGCCCTGACTGGTTCTTTCACTCCACTCTTCATCTAAGGGGGAATTTCCAGGCTGCTGACTTACAAGGACATATGAAGAATTTCGTTTGTTTCAGGCTTCCAGACCCCACGCAGCAGCTGCTCAAAGTTTGACATCAAGGCCACACCAGAACCTGTGAGACAGAGAAATCAGTCAAAGGGCTGGAGCTGCCACAGCAGAGGGCTCTGGATCCTCAAGGGGACAAAGGGTTCTTGATATTCTCCCCAAATTTAGAAGTTAGCCTAAGCCAACAGAGCAAATGCTTCCCTGACTTTCTACCAAGTGGATCCTGATGCAGGGAAAAGGCAGCTACTATGCTCAAGTGCTTGCTCCAAACCCAGCCTTAAAGGAAAACTGACTGGCAGAACCCCCTGAAAAGCCACAGGTGAGGTGAGAGATCACAGGAGAATAAAGAACCCCTGACTCCAGCTCTTGAACCACTCCGTGAGGCTGCACAAACACCCGCGTGCTGGGAACCTGAGCGCCCCAGCCCGTGCTCCCTCCCTGCTGCTCCCCCTGAGCTGCCCCCAGACTGTCCCAGCCCTCCCTGCAGCCTCTGGAGCATCCCAGGTGTCACCTTTGACCCATCCCGTGGCCATCATCACGAACCACCCGTGGTGGTAGAGGTGGTGGGCGTGGTGCACCCCGGCCGCGATCTTGCGCACCCGCACCACCTCCTTCATGGCCACCAGGATGAGCTTCACGGGCAGGAAGCTGACACACTTGTAGAAGAGGTTCATGGGACAGAAGAATATCAGGTACCTGCAAAAAGATCACAGGTTTGTTCTGATCTAGGGTATGCAGAGAGGGGTAGATTGAGTTATGGCAGGTGGGGGTGAAGGAGGAGAAAAATCTAAAAGAAAAAAATATTCCTAATTTCATAGCTAATCCTAAAGGGAAACCAGCATGCAACAAAGCCTCTCTATAGCAACAGCTGAGTGAGCCCTCAGTAACTCAGAGAGCCCTCACTACTAATACTCCATCTTGAATAAAACCCAATAATTTTAATTCAGAATTTTTTAGAAGTTTGTGTCTTGTATGGTCCAGAAGCATCAGCTCATATAGAACAAGAAACTATATACACTGAAATGATATTACAGACAGAGGACAGACTTCAAATACTCTTTTTTTCCAGAAGACTAACATATTTTTCAGCCCTGAAAGGAGATCTTTCTCTTTATTTTCTCAAGTATAGAAAACAAGATGGCTGAGGGATTTACTCTGAGACTTCTGTTTACGAAAATTTCATTCACAATGTTTCCCAACAATGCTCATTCTGCCAGGCAAAAGCACCTACAACCCATACACACTGGAGAAGTTAAAGGTGAATTTGTGCACATTTCACCAACACAACAAATAAAACACCCCCAAATCTTCAGGATGTGCCACCCTTGCTCAGTGTGGGATCCGTGGGTGCTGCTGCTCCTGTGGTTTGGCCCTGGCTCAGCAGTGGCTGCTATGAATAGAAGTGCCCCAGCCCAGATAATCACAGCATTAGGCAACTGGTCAGGGAAACTGGGAACCAGAGCCAGGAGTGCAAGAGCCTCAAAGACTGCCTCAGCCCACCTCTGCTGTCCCCAGTTAATCCCAGCGAGATCAGAGCTGTGTCCCACAGGGAGAACATCTCCCTCCACACCTCCCTGCCCAGCTGGGCATATCAGGAGGGGTGCAGGGCACTCACCACACTGCTGTGGCCAGGATGACACTGGAGTTGTGGCTGAAGTAGGCAATGGGTGCCTCTCCCAGCAGCAGATCAGCCAGGATGTAGCTCCCAAAGCAGTGGAGCATGGCACAGAGCCAGGAGGCAAAAGGGCTCTTCCGGGACATCTCCACGGCTCCTGTGGAAAAAATTGGGAATCACGGAGTCACCAGTGTTGGAAGGGACCCCCCTAAGGCCATCTCAGTGAGAAGATGGATCTAGCAATTAAGCAGGAACTTCAAGACCCAGCAAGAGAGAGGCTCGAGGTGTGTGTTCTCCCACAAAGCAACTCAAAGAAAAGCGCTTGTAAAACAAAATACAAAAGTGTGAAACCCAAACAAGTACCAGAGATGGTCAAGAAATGATCACAGCCTGCAGACCCCCCCAAAGGTCTCACATGAACAGAGTCATTAGAAGTTTATGAACTGGCTGAGAGATTCTCTCTTTTATTTGCTGCTACCAGAAAGAACTTATTTTTTCCCTTGAAATCAATGTCTTTTTACAGTCTAAAAATAAAATGCATACTGGTACCATTCTCTCCACTGCTTCAACCTAGGTGCCCTCTAGAATTCATGAACAATCTGTTCAGCTCTTTCATTCATAAGATAACCTGCAAAAATAGAACAGGAATTCTTAATCTCTATTTGAGAGAAGAGGATTTGATGGTTCTTCCCCACTCCTGTACTAGTCTGGAAATACTTTGTGGTCTCCTCCCACAATCTGCTATGGCCTTTTTTAAAATTCCTGTAGCAATTTTCATCCACCTTTGTACTTTTTCAGGGAAACCTCCCAATAACATCAATTCTGTGAGGTTGTTTCATCACCTCAAACTTCTCCAGAATCCTTCGTGCAGAGTTTCAGATACAAAACTCTGTTCAGTGAGCAGACAAAGAGAGAATATGCTAAAAATGTTACGTCAACATGATTACCTGGTACACCTTAAACAGCAGTAAGTGGATCAGCATGAGCCAAAGCTGTGAGTGCCCAGGCTCTTCCATCCTGGGGGACATTTGAACCAGCTGAAAACACAGCGGCAGCGAGACAGCTGCACCAGCCGAGACATGAAACTGGTTCTATAGGAACCTGAGGTTTAGCTTGAGGCTTAAATTTAGTAACACTTGTTTTTCCTTGGCTCCATGAAGCCATGCTGTCTCCAAGGAGGAAACAGGACAGTTCTGTCCTGACACTGATCCTCAGCCCATAACTGTGGGGTGGGAGCACTGGAGGAATCTGGGGAAAAGTACACCCCGGCCTTATCCAGTCCCAAGTGGATTCCTGGGCTTGAATATATTTAAGAGCTATTTTTGTGAGGGCTGCCTGTTAATTGTTCGGTTCAGGGCTTCATGCTGGAAGGCAGCTGGGAGTGATCAGGCCTGGAAAACCCAGCACTTGTTTACAGGGAGTTTAACGGGAACAGCGCGTGGATTGTACAACACGAGGTCTGGAAATCATTGCCGAGCTCGGGGTTGGTTTTTCCCTTCAGTCACTGCGCAGTTACAGTGCAACTGCTCAAAACAGAGCATGGGGAGTGCACACATTGTCAAAAACAGAGGGAAGTGGCGTTTGGGAAAGACCGAGGCACAGCCAGGCTGTGACAAAGGCAGAAGGTGAAGGCCAAGGCGCAGATCTATCGATCTGTGCAAGATAAGCCCAAGAGAACAAACAAAGCAAGGTCAGTTATGGTGCCTGAGAACAGCTCAGGGCATGGTCCAGAGGGTGGGAAAAACCAAGGTTTTACTTCCAGCCCTTTTGTATATAAATAGGAGGAAGGTACTGTCACACAAATATTCAAGCCAGGGGACTAGCCAGAAACGCAACTGTCAGTCCTGGGGTGGCAGCCAAGCGACCGAATTTAAATACCTCAATGCTGCTGGAATCCAGCCTTAAATAAAATCCAAGATTATTTTCTCAAAATCAGAGTCATGGGTTCGTGGGGGTTTTTCCTGCTTTATATTTAGTCACAGGTGTCGGAGCTGTGACACCGCCTGCGACAGGCGGCAGGGCAGCGGGACGGGCAGGTGGCAGAACCTGTTAGTGCGGGGTCTGTGCCGGGACTGCGGCACCGGAGCTCCCCCCAGGGCTCCCCCGGCCAAGGGCCGCACTCACCGGGCTCGTACTTGAGGTAGAGGACGGAGATGATGAAATAGGCGGTGTCGAACAGCGGGAACACCGGCAGCGCGGCGAAGGCGGCCGCCAGCTCCCCGAGGGGCAGCGCCTCCGCCAGATCCATCGCGGCCTCGGAGCGTGGCTCTCAGTCCCCGGTTCTCGATTCCCTGCCCGGCCCGGCTCCGCAGGCCCGGGAGCTGCGCCCGGCGCTGCCCGGGCCGG
>VWZV01009169.1:0-47030 GCA_013397155.1 Irena cyanogastra | reverse complement strand
CGGCTCGGGCGCGGCCTGCAGGGGGCTCTGGGCCGGCCCCGCCGCCGCTCGCCGGGACCTTCCGGGGCGCCCACCTGTTCCTCGGGCCCTGCGGCCGCTCCGGCCGCGGTCGGGGGCACCCCGGGCTGCGGGGACGCCAGGTGGGCTCCGGCGGTGGCTGCGGGGCTCTGGAGCTGCTCCAGCACCGAGCAGCCTCGGTCTTCGCTTTTATCCCTTCCTGCAGCGCCGTAATGAGCTTATGTGCTCCTTCTGGGATGTGGTGTGAGCACAGAAGTCAGCGTGTATTTTACCTGTAAGTGGCCTTAAGTGGCGGTTATCCAAAGGATCATTTGCTCCTTTTAAGGGTTTTTTGGCTCATCCAAGCAGTTCTCCGGTTAGGTGTTTATTATTGTGAGAGGACTGCAGGGCCCACAATCTGTCGAATTTTTGAGTCTTAGATCAACAGTCACTGCCGCAGGATGCCAAGGTGGGTCTGTCTTGGCCATCTGCAGTTTGTGGGGGCAGCCTCTGGTGCTTCAGGCTGAATGTGTGCGTGTTATTTTAGGGGCTAGAGTGTGTGAAGTGGTGCTTTGAGTGCTTTGGCTCTATTGAAGTCATTCCTGCTCCTGTCTGAGCAAGTGCTTTTTTGTGATAGACCGTGTTATGGATGAATCGTTTCTCACAGACCTGTATCAAAGTCCTAAAGTAGGTAATAAAGTTATTGTCATTTGGAACCCCTCCTGGAGTGGCCTGCGTGTGACATGGGGACTGAAGAAAAACCACCCTGACCTTGTGGGTTCTGTAGAACCCCCTGGGCTGGGCATCTGTGGTGAGCTGCGGTGTTTACACACTGGGGTAACAGTAACAAATCGTGGTGGTAATTGTGGGCTGTTAAATGTCAGCGTTGTCTGAGTTTGCAGTACTTTAACATGGATCTTGCTGAAATGTCAGTTAGTGCACTCGATGAATCCTGTTTGCTCTGAGCTCTTTCTGTGGCTGCAGATTCTTCACTCTATGTGAGACCGAGTGCCAACCTACTTTAATAAAATTCTAGCAGATCTATGGTGTCTTTTGACTTCAGAACTGTCAGCTGCAGTGGTTACCCTAATTCTGGTGTTACTTTGTCAGACACTGTGGCTGTGCAGAGCTAAGCAGCCAGGAAGTCAATTTTGTGATGGATACACTCTCCCCTTTTCTCAGCACGCTGGTGTTACAGGATGCTCTTGTGAGAGGACCCAAAATAACCAGGCAGCTCCCTGCAAGGGGAGGCCAGAGCTCCCAACAAGTCAGTAGCCCCTTAAGTTTAGGAGTGATGTATGTTAAATTATAATTCTACATACTTGATACTTCTCCAGGGCAATAATTGGTGGCAGAAAAATCAGTCCATTGTTCCCAAGTGCCTGTAGGCAGGGTCTGTCTTCCAGTTTAACCTTTTCTTGGAGGAGAGCAGAGGTGGTGTGGCTGAGGTTCATTGTGCAGGCTGGGAGCTCAGACTCTTGGCTCCAGAGCACATGGAATACGGGCTGTTGTTGATTGTTCACTACCTGACACATCACTGGCACAGAGGGGAGAAAAACTTACTTTTTGAACACGCTTAAAAAGCAGATTTTGAGTTTAATCACACTTGGGCACCATGGTGGAAGTACAAGAAGCTGCTCTGCTGTTTTCCTGCTGGGAGAGTCAGTGCAGCCATGAGCTGCTGTGCCTGCAGGGACTCATGGAAAGCTCTAGCTACTTTCTGCTGGCTCTTAGAATCTTCTCCTGACAGAATTAGTTGTGTTCAAACCTACAGCATACATTGCTGTCACTGACTTCCTCATTTACCAAGAAGCTTTGAGGCCTAGATTTAATTCAAGCTTTTCAGTGTAGTTGGTGTGTGTGTTTGTGGAGAAGCTGAAAGCTGCACCAATACTGTCAGGTGGGCAAAACCATTCCAGTTCTCTGGGGCTGAGGAAGGAGGAGGTGGTTGGTTCATCATGGTGCTTTTCTGTAAAGTTTATAAACTTAAGCTTCACTTAAATTCCCTAACACATCCCCTAACATGAGCTGCCGTTGTGGATATTTATTCCTGAGTGGTTAGTTGGATCTTGGTTGACTCACAGGTCATGTCTTAAATGAAAAAAAAAAAAATAGGACATAAGTTTCTCTACCTCTGTTGGGTTGAACTGGTCAAAATAATCGTTTCCCCAAGCTTGCAGAACCTGCTGGCCTCAGGAAATCATCTCCTGTGCTGATTGTTCATCTCCAGCTGCTCCATAAAGCCCTGCTGACTCGGGAGCAATATTGAATTTACACATGTTTAGCACTTGAACCTCCTCTAGTAATTGCTGCAGAATGTATTTATAACTTAGTTTCTCACACTTAGAGGTTACCTGTGTAAATTCTGAACTATTTCAAAGGAGACCTATAAGAAATAAGCTATTTTTAAAAGAACTTACATCATCCTAGAAGCCACCCGGGATGTCTGGTATTGTGTCTTCATTTATTCAGCCTTTTCTCTTCGAGGAAACATATGGGCAAACCACTTCTGCTCCATGACCTAAGCACTGAGTACCAGCATCACTTTCCTTCCAAGGCTTCTGTGAGAACATAGCAGGAGGTGGAGGAGAGCAGGAGTTCTGTTCTGTGAGCTCCAACAGGGGAGATGTTCCTTGATTCTGGTGGGAACAAGGCTGAGGAGCCACCCCTTGCAGAACACCTTTGCCTTGGTAACTTGTGCTCTATGCTCCTGGGGGAGTTTATTCCCTGATATCAGGAGAAATGTTGGTTTTTGCTCTGTGGACAAGCCTGTCGTTTCCAGCCAGCTGCTAGAATTGTGCTTGCAATTAAATGGTTCCTCATGATGAATATGTAGCAATCTGTTCCTGTTTTTAAATATTAGATAATAACTTCATTATTTGCCATTAGTACCCCTCTGTGACACAAACCCAGCTTTGGTTTGAGTAACAGCCTGCATTGTGTGCTCCCTGTGAGGCTGGGCTTGACTCTAACTCTAGCTGTGGTTCATGCAGTATCTCAGCTGGACTTGCTGCACAGACCTTCAGGGGTGGTCCATGGTCTGAATTATTAATAATTAATTGGCCTGTGTGTTGGAATATGTTGGGTGCTGCATTGGCATGGGCTGATCTCCCAGCTGGCACAAGCTGCATGGTTAAAGATGCTTCTGTGGCTGTTTTCTCTGGTGGTTGTTTTACCAGGGTGCTGGAGACAAAACACCCTCACCAGTGGTACAGGTGCTTTCCATCACTGTCTTAAGAAGGTGCAGGGCACTGCTGTAATAATATAAATACAGAGAGCAGGGGAAGCTGGTGGGTCACTTCCTGAGGGTCTCAGTGATTTCTTTGGATGCAGGAAGTGTTACGTGTGGGCGAAAGTAGCCTAGGAATGGCTCTTGCTTGAGCTTTATCCTTTTCCGTGAGCCCTAATGAGCTTAGCAGTTTTGAGGGAGGTGCAGAGAACCTGTTGTACCTCTTGCCCTCTTTGTCCCTTTCCTCACTCGCAGCTCACCTTGTTTGGAGCAGTCTCATGTTTTGTGTGTGAAGGCAGCAGGTCGTTCCAGGTGTGTGACAAAATGCAGGGGGTTGGGGAGCATTTCCTAATGTGCAAGGTCTAAAGTGTTGTTGTCATGTCAGTCTTGAGTTCCACATAAAGATTTGGGCCTGATGTAGAGGGTCCCCTTGCGTTCAGGTGTTTTATAATAACTTTAAATGAGATCTGTGTTTCTTAGTGCTCTTTATTACAAACACTTGGATTCGCTTGAATCCACTGTGTGAGGGTGATGGTACAGTTTGTTTTTTGGCCTTGCTTCGAATATTGCTTGTCCATTTATTTCTTAAAAAGCTTATTTAGCTTGGTGGCAGTGCAGGCTGTCACTTCTTGAGAGAGGTTGTCAGGCTGGAGGTTTAAAAACTTTTAATTTGTATGGTGCCCCTTGGAGCAGTAAGACCATTTTGAGCTTCGAGGCTGCTAAGACAAAATCTGAGTGAACAGAAATATCAGAGAGTTTAAATTGAGGGGTCAAAGCAAGAGGAGTGCCAAACTGCTTTTCAGTTGCTAATTCCTTGAAACTCCCCAGGTTGCAGTGATGATGGCAGTAGTCATTTGCTCTGAAGCTCTAATTTGAGTGTTTGTTTCGGCAGCAGTGACAATTTAAATAACACCCACTTCTTATTCCTGCTACACACACCCATTTTATGTGTGCAGGATCATGTGGTGAACTGAACTGAGGAATTGATCAGGATTTAAAGAAGAAAAAAGGCAATGTATGGATCTTTTCCCAGGTAGTTTTTGATGTAGCTCAGCTATTTGATAAAACTTCTGGTGCATCACAAATAGTTCTGGCAGCAGAACTGGGTCTGAAGTGTTTAAATGAGTGTGGAAGCAGAAAAGAACAGTGTCCTGAGGGTGGGCAGGCCCTGGCACAGGGTGCCCAGAGCAGCTGTGGCTGCCCCTGGATCCCTGGAAGTGCCCAAGGCCAGTTTGGACAGGGCTTGGAGCAGCCTGGGACAGTGGAAGGTGTCCCTGCCCATAATATTTATGGAATGGGATGGGCTTTAAGGTCCCTTCCAACCCAGCCCAGTCTGTGATTCCATGAGGAGTGGAATGTTGCTGCTTCCTGGGTGCTTCCCTGCTGCCTTGGGACCTGGCAGGAAGGAGGTGTTGTCACCTGGAAAAGTTAGCCACGCCTGTCTGGGTTTTTTGAGGTGACAGTGGCTGCCTTATGGTCACGTTTCACCTGCAGAGCCTTTTTGGTTGCTGTCACTTGTGCGTGGTTCACAGATGTCTGGAATTAGCCTGTGTGTGTGGGCATGCAGCAGTACAGGGGCTCTGAATGTCTCCTGGAATAACTGCTGAGAAACATCCTCACAGCCAGCCAGGAGGATGCTCCTGAGTTGTAACTTGTGAGTGAGCTCTGCAACTCTAGAGTAAACCACCACCTTCCACTAAATGCTGCTTGGACAATGCTCCAAATGATCAAAAATTGGATTGTTTTGGCTTAAACCCCTGTGCTTACAGCAGCTGAAGCTGCCAGTGGAGCTGGGAGAGCTGCTGGGATCATGTCCCCACCTCCAGTTGTTCTTGTTCCCTCCTTTGTGCTGACCCAACCAAAGAACTCACCTGGCCAAACCCTACCTGAACAGGGGCTCCTCAGGGACCCCTTTCCATGCCCCAGCTCCTCCTGGGCTCGGAGAGGTGGCAGTTTTGGCACAGTGTTGGGGAATTCTGTGACAAGGAGAGGTGACAGTGGGGTGGTGGCAGCTCAGGCTGTCCTAGAGCAGCTTGAGCTCCCTCACTTTATCAGACTGGATTATTATAGGGGGTCATTAAAGAGCTTTTTAAATCCAAATGATAAAACTTGGCAGCAAGCACCCATCTGCACGTGCTGTACGTGGGCCCTTGGTGGGAAATGAACACCCTGCATGCTCAGAGGCTGCAGGGAGAGAACTCATTAACACATTTTTATTGGTGTAGCCATGAAACAGCTCCTCAATGGAAGAACCAACTTTTTGTAGGTACTGTAAATATGGGGAATAACCCCTGGCAGTCACCACGAGCCACAGCTTGGAACAGAGAGGTGGTGAGGGTCCTTGCAGGAGAGCTGTGCTGGAACAAACTTCCCAGGCAGCAGAGGACCTGTGGCTGGTGCTTCCCAAGTTGCTCCGACTGGGGATGTTCTGGATGCTGTGTGAGGCCATTTGAGTGCACCTTGGCACACCTTGAGAGCAGGGAGCTGGGCAGGTCATCCTGGCAGGGCTGGAGCTGGGATGGGCATGGGATCCAGCTGGATCAGCTCCTGCTGCCAAGGCACTGGAGCCTGACAGCAGCAGGGGCCGGAGGGAGAGCACTCCAAAGCTCCCCCGTGGAGAGGGACCCAACCTGTGCCTTAAGAAATAGGAAGACTTTCAGCCCAGGCTGTGTTTCAGAAGTCTGGGGCTGGGCTGGGAATTCCAATTTGTCTTTTTGAGGGGGTTTTGTCTGATAAGCTGAGGGTGAGCCCAGTTTAGGGGTGGTGAGATGTGCGTGGTTGCCTCTCTTTGGGGTTTTGCTGTGGCCACACGACACAGCAGCACTGTCACTCTGGCACCTTTGGCTCCTGATCAAAGTAGCTCCACTGCAGCTGAAGCTTTTTCTCCCTGTGAGATCCTTTCCCAGTTTCTTCAAGAAGCTGCTGCAGGTGACAACTAGTGTTTCTTTTTTTTCAGGAACCACAAAAGTTTCAGGAGAGGGGAAGGAGGAATTGATTCTGCCTGCTGCAGAAGTTAGATGTCAGTCAAGAAGCACTGCTTTTAAGGCATAGTTACTCCAATACATTAGACTTGGAGTTAAAATTAATGTCAGTGTAGTTTTTTTACATAAAAACATGTCTGTTTTGGCTGATAACATTTTGCTGCTATCTCTTCTCACCAGTTATGTGCTTGGTGATAACTCCAAATGGGCTTCCTTCAGTCTGTGTAATGTGGTAGGATGTGGCCCCACTTTTTCACTTGGTCTTTAAAGAAATAATTTAAGGTAAAGGTAAGTACCTCACATTCAGTTTAATGTAAATGCAGGTTTGTTTATTCAGCGTTCTAACAGCTAAATTACTCTTTCTGTGGGTAATTCATGCTTTTGGTGTTTGGAATAATATTTAAGTGCCAGCAAATTGCTTTAATTTGAGGTGCAATCTGCTAAAACTCGGCAGCGAATTGGTGTTTTCAGGGGCACGGCTTTCACAGGGCAGCAGTGCCTGAGTGTGATTGTTAATATCAAAGTGTACAATTTTCAGCATGTCCAAACAGTCAGTGGTAGCAATTTCTGCTGAGGAGTCACTGGAAGTAAAACATAATTAGCTGTGTTTTAGTGAACAGAGTGGTTTCTAACCCAGCAGCTGGGGAGGAGGGATCCTGCATCCAAGGGATTCAGAGACACGCTCGGCTGGGCGTGTTTTCAAACTTTGAGCTGTGGAGACGACTGTGCAGAGGTGGAAGCCATGTCTCAGAGTGACAGCCAGCTCTTCTGTGGAGCTGCTTTCTCACATAGTTTCCATGCAGGATCAGCTTGCAGACTATCACAGTTATAGTACAGGTCTGGAGGGTTTGATTTTTTTTTTTTTTTTAAGGAGTGTAGAGCTGTGGAAGGTAGATGAACACGGTGTTTTTTCCAGGTGGTGATGCACAGTCATAAATTGTCTTTGGTCAACAAACTTCCAGCACATCTACAAATGTCTGGAACTCAAGGCAACACTTTCTGAACAGGTCAGTACATAGCACTCCTCCTGCTCTGTAAATTAACTGCAGCAGGAAAGGACAGGGAATATCTGTATATAACTTGTCATCCTGAAAGTTCCAGGAAAAAAATGACATTTCAATAATGTATTTAGTCCTTGGAGAAACCACAGTTGATTCTTGAATAGAGTTGAGCACAATGAGGTGGAGGAGAAAATGCAAGAGGTGATATTTGAGATTTCTTTGTGAAGGTGGATGCCTGCAGCTCATGGGCTGAGCACACTGCTCAGGAGCCTGGCTGCATCCTGGAAAACTCAGTGTCCCTTGTCTTGTGAGGAAGAGTTTGTCTGTCAAAATAGGAGCTTTTGGGTTTTGACTTCGTGTTCTCTTTGCTGGACTTTTCAAGACAGACTGCCAAGGGGCTTAAGCCTCACTGGGGCTTTCTGAACTGGAAATGGAGACGTTTTTTGCCACTAGGTTAGAAATAACCAGGCCAGGTTGGAGCTTCATGAATGTTCTGTGCCACCCCTGGAAGTGTTCAAGGCCAGGTTGGACTAGCCTGGGATAGTGCAAGGTGTTCCTGCCCATGGCAGGGGAGTGAAATGAGGTTTAAAGTTCTTTCCATCCCAAACTAGTCTGGGATTCCACAGTTCCATGTTCTGTGTTCAAATATTAAAGAAGTGCAGATGAGTCCTGGGTTTCTTGGTCCTGCCATGACCACACGGGGCACTTGGCTCAGCTGGAGCTGCTTTTACAAACCTTGGGCTAAGAAAGCTCCATGCTCACCTTCCTTTTTTTCCCAGCCAAAGGTAGAGAAGGCATTTTGTTTCCAAGGAGCTGCTAAGGATTGTGCCACTGGCTGCAATGGCCAAACATTCTCCAGGGATTACTGGGGGGCTTTGTTTTCCTGACAGGTGACATTGTCCTGAGGTGACACAGCCTTCAGAGAATAGAGGTTTTGGAAATGGGTGACTGGTGGCAGGGTTTAATCTAGAATTTGGAGAGCAGTAATTCTAGGAGATGTGTAAATTGATTTCAGTTTTTTTCCCATATCCATAAAACTTGTTTATGGTGTGTGCTGACAAGAATTCACTATTGGTAACAGTTGTTGAAAGGATACAGTGACTTCTCCACAAACTTTCCCAGTTTGTAACACTATTTTTCTCAGGTTTTGTGAACAAACACAGCATGCCTAAACTCTCATGAGCAGTCACATGAGCATCTTGCACTTCAGTGTGATGAATTAATACATTCCACAAAGAATTCAACATTGTGTTCACCTCAGCCTCCTCTATCATTTAAAGAATCAGCTGGGAAACTTCCCTAGAAATTTGAGGAAAGTTGGCCTGCCGCATTTAAAGTACACTGGTGTGGTGATAAATGGTTTTATTTTTTTAAAAAAAGTGAAAATTCTGTATTGTGGGGACATCAGTAGGGCCTTCCTGAATTGCATTCAGGTATAAACTGCTCTCTGTTAACAGCTCTGGGTAGATACTTTAAGGGATGGGTAAAATAACATTTAAGAACTTCACAAAGTTCTGGACCCCTTATTATCAAGTCCTTAAATGCACATTGCATGATTTTAAATGCTCCCCAGTTCTGTGGAGTGGATGAAGATGGAGCAGGTGGTCACAGAATGGTTCTGTCCAAGTGATGCCTTTAGGGGTCCTGTGGTACCTCCCTGTGCCCTTACCTTAACCCAGTGAGTTCAGGGGAGTTCCTTAAGCAGAAAACACCAAGATCATGATGAATCAGAAGGGGCACATTTTAAGGCTGGATTTTCTACATATTCTGTATTATTCTGCCTGTATAATCATCCAACTGCATTTCTGTCTCGTTGAAGTAGGACCAGTTGTCCCTGTGACTTTGCTTGCACAGCAGCCTCATTTTATGGCTCTCTAAATTTTGAAGCAATAATTTTGGACTTCAGTTCATGGCTTCTAATAAATAGTAAATACCAAGATTTGTCTGGTTGAAGTTTCTGTACAGGAGGAAGAGGAGGAGAAATGATTATCCTATAGACGAGGAAACTCTATCATAGTTGGATGTGCTCAGCACCAGTGCAGAGATTGAAGGGTTGTGAGGGTGAATGTGAGGTGGCTGAAATGGTCACAGGGAGCAACTACAGAGCCTGAGAAACTTTGGGCATTTCTTTTGGAGTCACATGGAGCACAGTGCTGAGGCAGTGAGGTTGGAAGTGTTGAATTTTTAGGTCCTTTGCAATACAAGCTGTTTCCTAGAGTTACCTGTATGGATCTTTTTTGAGAGGACAATTCTGAATTGCAGCTCTGAATCTAGGTTGGAGCAGATGAAAATGAGTGTGATGTGTTTGTGCTCCTTCCAGTTCAGTGTCTGTTCCCCAGGTGTAGGGGCATGGCTGGAAGGGACTTCATGTGGTCCATCACCTTCATGAAACAGCTCCTTCTGTCTGTCTAATCTGTTCTTAAACCCTCATAGTGGTTCAGAAGACTATGGAGAGATTATTTGAGTGCACTGGTAGCTCATTGGTTATTTCTATATGCAATCAGTATTTGTCTTGTTGCAAATTAGGCCAGTGAGCATAAAACAGTTGATTAACATTTTTTTATTATGACTAATAACGCATAGGAAGGCTTATTTCAAGCTTCATATGTCTCTTTCCTATTTTTTCAATACTGTGTGAAATGAAAACTTCAATTTTATGTTTTAAAAACATGGTTATCCTGCTGTACTCTGACCTCCTCTTTGTGTATGTTCCTCTTGAGCTGTTGCACCTTGAGATGAAGATGTAATTCCAGCTGAATTTCATTCCTCTGCCATTCCTTACAGCTTGGGATTGAGTGGAAAACAACACTGAATGATCTTGCTTGCAGTGTGCTGTGGTAGATGCCACCAGGAGTGGCAGTGGCTGCCTGAGGTTGTTCTCCCTGGTTCTTGCTCTGTTCCTTCAGCAGGAATTTTTACCAATTGAATAGTATTTCATGTGGCCTCTTTGGCTGCTGGGCTCTTTGAAATCAGGCTAATGCATTTTTATTTGCCCAGCTTCACAGCCTTGTGGGGTGGGTTTGTTGTGGGGTGTGGAAAAAGAAGTTGGGGGGTCATATTGCAGTGAATTTTCTCTGTATGTCTGCAGCTCAGGGCTGGCACTACAGGCACGATTCTTATGGTGTTATACGAAATGTTTAGTGGCTCTTGAAGTTGACAAACAGGTGCTTCTCTCTGTAGTAACAAAAATGTCTTTCAGTTGTTGGCTAATAAACGTGAATGGAGAAAAGTGTTTCACTGTTGCTGTTTTCTGTTTGCCTTAAAGACTTTTTCCTGTAGCACAGGGAACTGGGGGTGTGTCTTGTCTTCATAGTCTGTGTTTTACTACCTCTTGTAGCATCCTCCTCCAGTGGCTGCTCCTTTTGTTGGGTGGTTTCCCTGCCTGGGCCCAGCCTGGAGTCTGTTCCTGCTGTGCCAGGGGTCTGGGGTGCCTCCCTGGGAATGGGCCGTGCAGAGAAGAGCTGGAGCGTTCATGGCACTCCCAGCTGCTGTGGATTTGTGTCTGGAGGCCCTTTGTGAGTGCCAGGGCAAACTGTGCTTTGTGCTGGCAAGCTCCTCTCATTCTCTTGGCTGCTGTGGTGTCTGCCCAGCTCAGGGATGTGTGTGGGCACTGCCAGGAGGGAGCAGGGGAAATATTTCAGGTCCACCGGTTTCTTCGCACTGCGGAATTTTATTGGAATCTGACCTTGCTCTCATTTAATGATCCTGGCTTTGTAAAGTATATACAGGAAGGTATCTGCATGATGTTACTTTGCCATTAAATGAAGCCTAAGTGCAAATAAAATATATGCAGATTGGTTTGGCTCTTTAAAGTAGACCTAGGAGTTTCAAGTCCGGAGGTGCAGATAATGCTTCCTGTGCCTGGTCACTCTTTGGACTGTTCTTGGTACTCAGGGAGCATTTCTTCTACCCATTTCTTCTATCAGAAATTTGTTTTGCACCACAAATTTCTGATCAGTTTTCAAAGCATGAATTTCTCTGTCATAGAAGATTGTCCCAGTGGATGACTTTCTACCCAAATAATTGATTCCTTCATGTTTAAAGATCTGTTTTAATAAATACTATTAGAAAACTGGCCTCCACCTTTAAGAATATCTTTTGTGTACTGGTAGATGTTGGACCTTTGCTTGGCAAACTGACTTTCAGATATTTTCAATAACTTGAGCAAAGTAGTGCATGGTCATCTTTTTGGTATGTTGTGTCTGTGAATAGTATCTCGTGTTCCCTATCTTTAGACAACATCATGTCACATTGGGGCTAGGGGGAACTGTTAATAGATCAGCTGCAAGGGAACTGAACTAAATACCAGCAGGTTGTAACCTGAATTCTAACTTGGTGTGTTTGGGCTGTACCTTTGAACAAATGACATGACAATTTTCTGCTGGTGGTGTGTATTGTGAGTGTCTGGTGTCTCATAGTTCCTCCATAAAGTGCTAAATAAACTCTGC
The DNA here is from genome assembly GCA_013397155.1 of Irena cyanogastra. NCBI lineage: Eukaryota > Metazoa > Chordata > Aves > Passeriformes > Irenidae > Irena > Irena cyanogastra. The sequence goes on along the minus strand of VWZV01009169.1, from coordinate 35,374 downwards.
ACTCCTGTATTTCTGTTGTCACATTTAAATAAAGCCTCCTGTGAACAGCAACTTTTCTCTCCTCACTTCTCATTCCATATTTTAGATTATTGTGCAGCGAGGTAGCTTTTGTACAAAAGCAGTGTTGGGGCAAGATGTGACACTGAGGGGGGACCCTGGTCTGGAGCAGGAGCTGCTGTTGGGCTGCAGGTGTCACTGAGAGCTCCAAGAGAAGGAACACCAGCCATGCCACACTCCTGGAGCAGGCACTGCACCTCCTGGGAATCAGCTCTGCCTCCCTGGCCTCCCCAGCAATATTCACCTTCAGCCTGGGATTTTCTTGAACATTTTCCTGCACTTGCTGAGGAGGCACATGGCCCTGGAGCAGGGAGAAGACGAAAATGTACAAATGCTCCTGTGAGCTTCTGTCTGGATCCTACTACCAGAAACCTCCAGATTGGCAACAGACAGCTGGATTTGTGTTTGTAGGAAGAAAAAATGCCTGTTCAGTCTCCCACAGTGTCTCCACTTCTCTGCTTGCTTCTATCACACTGCTTTGGTGCTACAGGTGGGACAGTGTTGCAGAACTGCTTTCTCTGGAACCATTGAAATTTGGAGTATTTATGGACATTCTGCTGGAGTAGTTAAGTGTGATGGCAAATGCATTCTCACCAAGGCAGTGTGTTGTGATACCTGTGTGCTCTGTTCACCATGCCCATGGTGGAGTTGGCTGTGATTGTTGTGAGCTGTGATTTCAGGAAGGTGATGGTGTTTCACTTTGGTTTTAGAGGATTGTCAGTGATGGGCAACTCCAGGCCAGGTTTAAGTATCCTGTAGAAACTTGTGAAGGCACTAATGTGATCCAGAAGGATGATGTTACTGTATCAAATGATATTTTATAATTTTAGCACTGTTACCTGAACTTTGTGGTTGAAAAGAGCCTTTTACCTGAGAGGCAAGAATATGCATGAGTAGTTTCACTGCAAGGTTTTTTTGGAATTGTGCATTGAGTTTTTCCTGTTACACAGAAAGAGCTGCTCCTTCTACTCCAGGTAACTCAGGTCTGGTTTATCATTTATCAGTCTTGTCAGGCATGCAAAGATCTTTGGAAACATCCCTATGAAATATTAAAAAAGAAAATAATTGCTTTATCTGAGTGTTTGCAATAGGAAGTTTCTGTAACATTTGTTTTTCAGGCTGCAGTGAGAGAGTGCAGGTTGTGCTGTGTGTCCAGGCAGTCCCCATGAGGACAGGAAGGTGTTCTGGGGATGCTCATGTTGGTTTTGAGGTCTGGGCTGGTGTGTAAGCAAAGGAAGAGAATCAGAGCATCCCACGGAGTGTGCTGGTCCCACAGAAAACACATCCCAGCAGCTGGAATGGTGGTAGAGCTTGAATGGATGCTGAGCTTGCTGCTGCCTTCAGATTTCCTGGTGGAAGTGGAGGTGGGAGAGAACAGCTGTGCCTCAACCTTCCCCAAATCCCCTTTGAACTGCTGTGTAACACCCTGAAATTAGCCACTGACTTAGTCCTGGTTTATAAGTGCTGAAATAAGATTAAGATGGCAGTTAAGAAAAGAAAATTTAAGCTTCTTGATCTTTTCCTGAGAGTTCAGAAACCCCTGCTTTTGTCTGAAGCTGGAGTAAAAGCATTCAGTGCTTAACTTGGAAAAGATCTCAGCAATAGTAAGCTCCAGAGTATGGCTGGATGACTTAAGGAGCCTTGCATGGAATAAATAAGATTTGTTTTCTGTGGCTGTCATTAGGGTTGGCTGGAAAGGATTATCGTGGATGACTCAAAGCAGATGTTCTCCAGTAAACTTTTGAGTGAATTAGTCTGTGCCAGTCAGTGCTCTCAGCATGGGAGCAGCTTGGGAGAATTTGGCACACCTTATCAATTACTTATCAGTTATTTTGAGCTGTTTGCTGCAAGCTCCTAAATGGGGGTCCTGGAAGTTGTTTTGGGGGGTACTAACGGGTTGCAGTGGGAGCATGTAGAAACTAAAATGCAAATTGCTGAGTGACTGACCTGGGCAGTTCCAGCCCTGCCATAGGGAGTCCATAGGGAGTGGGGCTGCTGAATTCCCTGTCCTGCTGTGCTCCATGGCACTTTACCTGTCTGTTCTGTTCCCAGAAAGCATCTCCAGTAGCCCTTTGTGTTAATAAATGATCATTTCTGGTGCTGCTCAAAGCAGGGTGGTGTCCTGGCAGGTTTGGTAACACTATTGGCACCTTGGTTGTATGACAAGGTATGAATTTTATTGTAACAGTTGGTTTAAGGTGAATGTACTGGTGTGCTGCTGTTGTCTCTACAGTGTCTTCCCGTGAACAGGTGATACTTGAGGTGTTTTGGGAGGTCCTCTTGTTTCCATCACTGTGTCTAACTGCACTACAAGAAATTTCATAATCTGTGTTATTTTAAAATAGGCAAATATGATTTTTACTGTAAGCTTCTCTTTATGGCACTTTGGATGAAACTTTTTGAGAAAACTACACGAGGGGATAGGGAGAAGAAGTTGTTGAACGTGCTTGAAGATTTTATGTATTTATTTTCAAAGAATTAAGCTTCCTTACAGGTCAAAAAAAAAGGGAAAATGAGAGGAGCTGCTGGCAGTTGTCTGGAGCGTGAGATGTTCGTGCTCAGCTCATCAGTGGCTCTGTGACAGCGCGTTCTCAATTGGTTACAAATGTGTGAGGAATCCAGAATGGGTGGTTTGTGTTCCAGCAGGAGCTGAGGGTGCAAGGCCACTTTCACTGTCCTTAATTGGCACCACGTGTCCCCCGGAGCGGGGAGGGAAGTCACAGCCTGTCAGTGCTGGTGTAGACCTGGGAGGTGGTTTAGCATTTGGGGCATCCACCGGCGTGTGCTTGGGGGTATTGAACAAAGGCAAAGCTGTGACTGGAAATTCCCTGACCAGTTTCACCTTGCTGTAGGTGTGTGTGCACACGAACGTATCACTTTCCCCATCTTCACCTTCTGATAGGCCAATGACCCTTTTTTTGCCATCAGTTCTTCATTTAAGTAATGAATATTTGGGGATTACCAGTAACTGCAAAAATAATTGTACCAGTTAATGGTGTGTGCAAAAAAGCCTTTCTCACCCTGGTAATTCATGGTCTAAAATATGTGTTGTGAAGGAGAGTATCGTGTTTTGCAAGTTTAAAAATATTTGTCTGGAAACTCCCAGAATTGAGCTTTAACTATTCTAAGGGCTCTGATTCTAAAAACTGAAAAAAACCAACCTGATGTTGTGTATTGCTTAAACTGTGGTGCTAAACTGTCCTTCCTGGGCTCTGAGGGCAGGGCAAGGGTTGAAACGTGGAAGAAAGTCAGTGCACTGAAGTCAAATAATTAGAACTCAAATATGTCAGAATGGGTGCTCTTGCTGCTCTAAAGGTTAAGTAGAGTTTTACCAGGCCTGACCTCATGGTAGGGCTTTAAATATCTGCAGAGTGAAGAAAGAACCAGGACAAATGAATTCATCTTTGGCCTGGAGTTGGTTTTACACCCTATATAGTAGTTAGAATCATTCAAAGCCTGCATGGACTTTAAACATAAATTTGATAAAAGTGAATCAGAAAATCAGGACAAGTGTTTCATCACTGACAGCATTACCCAGGTATCTCCTAAATAGCACTAAACAATCCTGCAGGGATGAACAAAACATGGTCTGAGCCTAAGGTTTTCTGAAGGGAGGAGACTTCAGCTCCTGGTACTCCTGTGGTATCTTAGTGGAGGGGTAGAACTGACTTGGAAAAGCCAATTCCTACTCAAGTCAGTGGTTTTAAGGGGAGGGGAGTGTGTGGCTGGGAGGGCAGAGCTGCCTGGTGATGATGATGATGATGATGATGATGATGCTCCTGATGAGGTTTCAGGATGATGTGAGATCCCTGCAGAAGTTCTTGCTGAGAGATTTTTCTCACATGCACTTCACATCCAGTTGAGTCACAAATGCAATTAAGCAATAAATGAGACTGTGATTCAAGTTTTCCTTTGCTTATCTTTTAAATCTATCTCCAAAGGTGAATTAGAAATTCCAGGTTTCAGCGCTCTTAACATCAGGTAATGGAAACAAGGATCTCTCTATAGGATCATAAACTGCTTTGGGTTGGAAAAGCTGTCCAAGATTAAAGAGTCCAACCCAGCACTGCCATGTTTACCCCTAAACCGAGCCCCTAAAACGTGTGGTGTGTGGTTTCTGATGGAAACCATTAAAATCACACATGTGCTGAGGATGTGCAGGCTGCACAGCTGTGCTGAGGGTGCAGAGCAGCCCATCAGAGAACCTGATCCTCACCTTTCCAGTGGATGTGGATTTGTGCAGTTCCTCCTCCCCATGTCCAGCCCCAGCAAGGGGTGGTGGAGGAGCCGAGGCTGGGGCTGATGGTCTGGGGACACCTGCTGGGCACAGCCCCAGCCCCAGGAGGGACCTGCAGGCTGAGCCTCCTGTGTGCAGTGCAGGAAGTGATACTGGCAGTGAAACTGCAGAGCAGTGAGCTGGGTAAATCTGCAGTGGGGCCTGAAGGACTGAACTCCACATTTCCCATTGCACTGGCTGCTGCTCCTGCTCCACTTGGCACTTGCCTCCCCTTAGGTGTGCACAGTTAATGGATGCTTTGCAGAGGGGTCTCAGAACTTTGGTACTCACTCACAGCAGTTTTATTGCCACTGTTTCCTTGGGTTTTACATAAGAGTGTGTTTGTTACAGCTCCTGCAGTTTCCAACTAGGTCAGTAAAAGTGTCCTTGTCCCTATTCCTTGAACAATCAGCTCCCTAAAGCCAGACAGTCTGATAGCAGTTTGTGATTAATGCTTCCAGCAATTATAAAGTGGAAGGTCTTAAATTACATTTGTTAACTAAGACCAGTACATGAAACATGAAGTGACTTTGTCTTCCTTGTTGCAGATCCATAACATGGTGGCAGTGCTGGAAGTGATCTCCAGCCTGGAGAAATATCCCATTACCAAAGAGGCACTTGAGGTATGTCACCCTCTGAACATGATTTTTTAATGTGTATAAAAGGACTTTTCCCTGCCTTTCTAATTTCCATCGGAGCTTTTCTGGAAACAATAGATGGATTGCAAAGGATTGACAATTAAGATATTATTTTGTCCCTCTCGTGCTATTTCCGACATCTCGCTGAACACAGGGATCCTTTCTGGGCCCAGATCAGTATTCTGGGCAGCATAGTTCCTGTTTGTGCAGGGCACTACATTAATCATCACTTGCCACTGATTAATTCTGTTGCACTCAGCAATATCACCCTGCAGTTCAGGTCACCTTTGCAGATGTTTGGTGACCAAGCACCTAAAATCTGAAACAGGAATAGAGTTGCTCTGGGTCTGTACAATTAATCTTAAATTCAGTTAAGCAGGTTTCAAAGCCTCACCTATTTGTGGTGAGGTCAGGTGTAGGGAGAGCTGAACTCTCACTGGCCACTCGTACAAATAGTCCAGAGAAGTTTTATGGCTGAATTATATATTTCTTTTTCACTCTTTGTATTGAAATTAGCGGTGTTCTTGCTTTTAACTGTTGCTTAATTACAGCTCCACCTGTATTTCAACATATCTATGACAACAGGTTGCATATTTCTCTCACAGTCTGGTCTGTGTTCTCCTTTGAAGTACTTTTCTTAAGAAATCTGACTTGTGGAACAGTTCTTTGTTTTCAAATGTGCTTTGGGAACAATCAAACACTTCCTTCCGCTCATGAAACCACCTTGAGACACCCTGGGAATGTTGTTTAAATGGCTTTTTCATACGGTTCCACGAGGCTGGGGAGTGAAGGGAGAGGAGAGAGGTGGATGAAAAAGGTAGGACACAACTCACACCTGGTAGTCAGGTTTGTCAAATGTAAATTTTTATTGTTAACAAGTTACTGTAACAGGCAAAGATCCTGGAATTCTTTTCTCTTGGCTCTCTCTGCAGATCTTATACTTCCCTTGTGATAAACACACACCTTTGGGTGTTGCATTCCCTCTTGAATCTGAACCTGCACCCTTATTCTTACGGTTTTTTCTCATTAAAGAATTAATTTCTGATGTTTTTCTCAGCTCTCCTGCTTTTACCAAGGAATAGAGACAGCGTGACTTGAAACCTAGTCAGTTTCGTGTTGCGTGGCAGAGCACTGGACTAATCCTTTCCAAAAAGATTAATTCAACACTTAAATCTTTAGTATTTTTACCCAGGTCTTTCTTAGGGGTGAGCATTACAAAGCAGAAACATTCCTTAAAGAATTTTGCTTGGAATGATACGTGTTTATAAAACACCTTGTCTGTCTTTGTAGGAAACCAGACTCGGGAGGCTTATCAATGAGGTGAGGAAGAAGACATCCAATGAGGAACTTGCCAAACGTGCCAAGAAATTGTTGAGGAATTGGCAGAAGTTGATAGAACCCGTAACCCAGAACGAGCCAGTGCCAAGGGGGCTGCCCAACCCGCCGGGATCAGCGAATGGAGGTGCTCACAACTGCAAAACAGACTCACAACTTCCTGCTGTGCCCGGCACCAAGCCCATCAGCGAACTGAAAAGCAGGAATGATATCCAGAAACTCAATTCTCCAAAACCAGAGAAACTGGGAAATAGGAAAAGGAAAGGTGATCACAGGGATGGGCATCAGGGCCCTCCTCCCCCAAAGGTCTCCAAAGCTAGTCATGAAGTATTACAAAACTCTTCACCCCCTCCAACCAATGGAATTGGAGGTAGTCCTGAAAATTTTCCTAGTCCTGTAGACATAAACCTACACGCAGGGCCCGAAAGCAGCAGGACAGATCTCAGTGAAAACGATAAACACAGTAAGATCCCAGTAAATGCTGTTAAACCTCACACCAGTTCTCCAGGACTTGTAAAACCTTCAAGCACTTCCTCGTTACTAAAGACTGCAGTGCTTCAGCAGCATGATAAATCAGAAGAAGCCACGGGCCCCCACCAGCCCAAGAGCCCACGCTGCTCCTCCTTTAGCCCCAGGAACGTTAGGCATGATACTTTTGCTCGGCAGCACACCACGTACTCACCAAAGGATTCGATGCCCAGTCCATCTCAGAGGTCTCAGTTTGCAGAGGCTGCACAGGTGCCATCGCCGCCGCCATCCCTGATGCAACCATCCACACCTCCCATGCCAGCCAAGAGACTGGAGTTCCCTCCTCAGGCGGCCCCCGAGGCGGCGCAGCACTGGCAGGAGCAGCAGGGAGCCCCCGAGGGCCAGCACAGGCACACAGCAGGGACACTTCAGCAGCACACGGCTCCCGGCTGCAAAGCCCACCCCGGGGAATCACACATGGGCTTCCCACAGGACACTTCCAGAATGGACAGCGACGACGCTGCTTCAGGGTCCGATAGCAAAAAGAAGAAAAGGTACCGACCCAGAGACTACACAGTCAACTTGGATGGGCATGTGACAGAAGGGGGTGTGAAACCTGTGAGGTTAAAAGAGAGAAAACTCACTTTTGATCCCATGACAGGACAGATAAAACCTTTAACACCGAAAGATCCTTTGCAGGTAGAAATCCCTGCACTTACTGAACAGCACAGGACAGAAACGGAAAAGCAGGAGCAAAAACCCAACCTGCAAAGCCCCTTTGAACAAACGAACTGGAAAGAGTTGTCCAGAAATGAAATAATTCAGTCATATTTAAACAGACAGAGTAGCTTGCTGTCTTCATCAGGAGTACAGACTCCAGGAGCTCACTACTTCATGTCTGAGTATTTAAAGCAGGAGGAAAGCACTAGAAAAGAGGCTAGAAAGACTCACGTTCTAGCTCCTAACAGCAAACCTACAGACTTGCCTGGGGTCACCAGAGAGGTCACGGGCGATGACCTCGACAGAATACGTGACCACAACTGGCCAGGCGTGAACGGTTGTTATGACACACAGGGTAACTGGTATGATTGGACACAGTGCATATCCTTAGATCCACACGGGGATGATGGGAGATTGAACATCCTGCCTTACGTCTGCCTAGACTGAGAGCAGTCCTGCTAACCACGCTTTTTACACCTGCAGTTAGCAGAACTGGCAGACACGATGCCACTTCCAGCTGGAGAGAGCCTCCTGTCCTGGACAAACAGGCCCCACGAGCAGAGGGGGGGAGGGAGCTGGGCCTTTCCAGCTCGTTCCTTTAAATTCTCCTTTTGTGAAATGCTGCTACCAGTTTACTAACAATTGCAAAGGAAGGCATACGAAGGTTGATCAGTTGAGTTCAAAACTCTATAGCGAGCCAGCTATAAAAAGTGTTAGTCCCCAAGAAGTGAAGAGGATTTCCAGCACTTTCTGAATGCCGGAATCTTATTACAGGCAGGTACAGAGAAAAATTGTGGAAGTTACCTTAACAAAATATGCATCTATTTATTTGACTTGATTTGGGTTTTTATTTGGCAGTGAGATATTCGAGAGACAATGTGCAAAAACTGTAGTTTTATTTCTATCACATCTCTGAACATGATTGCGTTATTTAAGAGTCATGTGGTACGGAGATTGGGTTTTAAACAGCAGGTGTTGCACTGCAGGCTGGGCCACCAGCTTCAGCTCAACATTCCATAGGCATCCACATATTTTAGTCTGGTTTCAGTTTAAATCCAGTCTCTGAGAAATGCTGCAAAAACTAGATGTTTAACGATATTTTTTGATCCCACCACCACCAGCCAAATATTTTTCCTCCTTTTCCCTTCCTGCAAACTTATAGGTAAAAAACAAAAAGACAAAAAAAACAAAAAGAGAAAAAGAAAAAAAAAAGAGAAAATCACCTTTTCTAGAATCTAAATGTAATGAGGGTGCTACAAGTTTGTAACTGTACTGTGAGAGGGAAAAAGGAAGCCTGTTTGTATGCTGGAAATATACTTGTTACCATTCCTTTAGATATTGTTTGCCTTATGGATATCCATCATAAACGCAATTTGCAAAAACAAAGAGCCTTAGTGAATGTACAGTAACTAGACTTCTGTGTTCCTGGGATGCAGAAGGGAGCAACTTTGCTATTTGGTCCTTTAAGTGGACACGTTGTGATATAAATGTGGAAATAAAAAAAATTTGCACAAACCAGTTTGTGAATTATTTATATACACTCCACTCGTTTTTCCCCCCAAGTTTGCTCAGTTCAGCCCAGCTCGGGGGGAGCCCTGGCCCTGGGGACCCCTCGGAGCAGGGAGGTGGAGCCGAATCCCTCGGACACTGCCGGAGGGAGAGCGGGATTGTCTTCCAAGAACCTTGCTGTGCTGTTCAGTCACACAGGGTGGATCTGTTTTAACTCTGGAGACTGATAACCCAACTGCTGATAATGTACCTCAAAGTCTAAAGAGACCAGACTTCATCTTTCCGTCTCGGTAACTTTGTAATGTTTTATTCCTGATTGTTACAGTGCTTTCTGAAGCAGCCTGGGGTGTAGAAAGCGAAGGATTTCTATTAACTGTAATTGCTTTAATATTTGGGACTGTGTTGTTTGATGCAGTCCCCAGTTTCTGGGCTTCTGTTCAGGGGGTCGGGGAGGGGACACTATACCAAAAATATTCCTGGGTTTAGTGATGTTAACTCTGTTAACTCATCTGTGCTGGAGATGAGCCTTGGCAAGAGCTGCCCTGCCTTTGAGGGTAGAGTCAAGCTCTTCCCTGGTTTTCAAAGGAAGGTGCTCTTGGCCAGGCCTGCATTGTGTTGGTTCATTCCCTGGAATACAACTGATGAAGTCTGGTTTATTTTTAAGTCATTCTTGTTCATCACTTATGATCTGACTGTTACTGAAATGTGTGGGTATCTCAGAAATAATGATGTCTCTGTGCTTCCATTTCTGAAATCTGAGGTCTGAGAGTGAAACCAGAAGTGGTTACCAAAAAATGAGTCCAAGTATATTTTCAGTTTACTTCCATTTTGCCCTTCTGCAATTGCTGAGGTCGAGCAGTGTGGCTTAGAGCTGGGGAAAGCTCCTGTCTTGCAGTTCAGATTTGATGGTAGAGGGCTAAGCTGCTGGTCATTTTGGAAATGCTTAAGTTCTGTTTATGTAAAGAACATGTATGCATCTTATCTCCCCCTGCCCTTCCTCCCTCCTTCCCTCCTTCCCTGAATGGTCCCGTTTAGGAACAGGGTCCTTGCTCTTTGGAGGCCTTTGAATTCAGGAAATGGCGAAGTATTACTTGATAAATTCCATCTTTCTCTCCACTGCTTCCATTTCTGATGCAATTGATGGCCTTTGACTGCACTGGGTGAGGTGATACCCAAAGCTCATCACAGCTTTCAGATTACACCCAAACTGCCTGTGCTGATGCTCCTCTGTTGGAGGAAGCATCAGGAATCAGACCCAGCCCTTTCCCTGGTGGTACCAAAACTGCTGGAGAAATTCCCTCCCAATGCAAGCTTTAAATCTTGTTCCTTGCTGAATTTGTTGCTGCTGTAAGGGGTCAACTCACTTGTATGTCCTCCAGGGTGAGATGAGGCTTGACAATCTTTATTTCAGCATGCCAGTATAACCAGTTCTGTGAGCTCCAACAAATGTGAATAAGTTTACAAGGTGATATTTTTTTGTCAATTTTGTAAACAAGTTCAAATGAAGTTTACCATGTGCGTACCTGCTGTGTACTCTCATTTGTGCATGACTCAAGTTTCTCTGCTACTGCTTTCTCCCACCTCTCTCACAAAATTTCTCCTTCTAATCCTAAAACCTGAAGTTAAAACTCTGCCATTTCTTCCTTATCAAAGGATGACACGAAATGGCTCACCAGCAAATCTCTGGGGAGTCGCCATCACCTAAAGTGCGTGTTTTTGTGGGCAAATTAACTCTGTAGAAATGTCTCTTGGCAGGGTGCATGGATGAACCGGGCTCTACAACAACCCCTCCTGCCTGCCAGGTACTCACCCATCCTTTCCCCCAGCGGCGCTACGCGTCCCTGGCGTTAGTTTTAAAGGTCGGGAGCGATCGTCTCGGTGCCCCGAGCCCGTGACCTTCGCTCCGTCCCTGCCCTGTCGCTGCCCGGCGCTCCGGTGTCCAAGGGCGGGCGCTGCCGAGCCCTGGAGGCGGCTCCGCTGCCCCGAGCGCCCTCGCGGCTCACGGGACCCCTCGGGCTGCATCGCCGCGGGCCGGGGCCGCGCGGGGNGTCGGCGCTGTGCCTCGCCTGGTACGGGCTGAGCGCGGGCGGCAACGTGGTCAACAAGCTGCTGCTCGGCGGCTTCCCGCGGCCCGTCACCGTCTCGCTCTTCCACATCCTGGGGCTGTGCGGGCTCCTGCCGCCGCTGCTCCGCGCCTGGCGCGTCCCGCCCGCCGGCCCCGCGCAGCTGCCGCCCCGCGCCTACCCCCGCTACATCCTCCCGCTCGCCTTCGGCAAGTACTTCGCCTCCGTGTCCGCGCACGTCTCGCTCTGGCGGGTCCCCATCTCCTACGCGCACACAGGTGAGGGCTGCGGGGTGCCCGGGGATGTTCCGGCGCCGGCCGTGCTCGTAAGGAGGAGCCCGGGGGGACGGCCTGGGGGCCAGCGTGGATTCGTGCCCAGCGGGGTGACCTGGAGCCCGGTGTGTGCTCGTATGGGCACCCGGTGCAGTGTCCCAGTACCCAGTGTGTGCTGTGGGTGCCCTGTGTCCCAGTACCCACCCTGTGCTCGTACGGGTATCCAGTGCAGTGTCCCAGTACCCACCCTGTGCTCGTACAGGTATCCAGTGTCCCAGTGCCCACCCTGTGCTCGTACTGGTATCCAGTGCAGTGTCTCAGTGCCCACCCTGTGCTCGTACAGGTATCCAGTGTCCCAGTACCCACCCTGTGCTCGTACAGGTATCCAGTGTCCCAGTGCCCACCCTGTGCTCGTACAGGTATCCACTGTGCTGTCCCAGTGCTCACTGAGTGTTCTGTAGGTTCCCAGAGCTGTGCCCCTGTCCCCAGTGTGTGCAGGCACCAGATCCAGGGGCAGTGCCCCGCTGTGTGCCCAGCATGGTGTCCCAGAGCACCAAGATCCAGCTGGTACAAGTGTCCAGGATGGTGACAGGGAGGGCGGACCCATCCTGGGCTGAGCCCCTGCTCCATCCCTCAGCTCATGGTGGTTGATGGAGCTGTCCCAAGTCCTCCCCCACGTTTTCTTGTGTCCCCAGTGAAAGCCACGATGCCCATCTGGGTGGTTCTGCTGTCACGGATCATCATGAAGGAAAAGCAGACGACGAAGGTGCGGACAGGTTTGCTGAGGTTTCTTTTCTTGGGGGTGCTGTGCTAGCTGGGGGCAGCGGAGCTCAGGCTTTGGGTGGATTTTGTGACTGGAATTAGATTATGCAGATTTTATAAATCCCTTTTCCTTTTACTGTGAAAACACCAATACCATGACCAGGGTGATGCTGTCTGATGCACTGGCGCTGTCAGTGTCTACTGCAGTGTCTTAAATTTCCTTGAACTACAACAGTGAAATGGTTGATCCCTGAATCAGCAGGGTGTATAAACTGTGTTGAAAATCCTCAGCAGATGCAATTTACCCCTCTGTCCCTGCTGCAGGTGTACCTGTCTCTGATCCCCATCATCACTGGCGTCCTGCTGGCCACGGTCACAGAGCTGTCCTTTGACATGTGGGGACTCATCAGTGCACTTGCTGCTACTCTGTGCTTTTCTCTTCAGAACATCTTCTCCAAGAAGGTACCAGCTCTGTTCCCAGCTCTGGTGTCACCCTTCAGCAGGACAGGATGTCATTTCAATTACATAAATGTATTTTTTTAGTTGGCTTTGCAGTCAGATGAGTTCGGAGGGATGGTTGTTATTTTGTGTGTGTGTTCCCTGCAGCTCTTCCTACCTGTTGAAGCTGTTACACTGAGTTTATCCTGAGCCTTTTCTTTACTCTTCAACATGGATTTTTTTTTTCTGATGGCAATTCAATAGTGCTTAAATTCAACAGTTAATTTAATGTATCATGTTACATCAAATCATTCCTCTGTGCTGAACAAGTCACTGTCAACACTGGGCACTCCTTGAAACTAGAGTAACAAAACTAAAGTGTGTAGTTTGGCTCTATTTAGTTACAAAATGGTTTCTGTTTTGTAGAGCTATTAATATTAATTGTAATTTTAATATCTTGTTGATACTAAGAGCCACCACTCAAAAAACCATTGTTTTTCAAAGAGACATCAGTTTTTCTTTGGTCATCCCAATAGGAAATTAATACTATAAGGGTATTTACTTATTTTCCTGACTTACCTGTCCCCTGAAGCAGTTTCTGTTTCCTGACTGCTGTTCAATAATGGCTCTTGTCAGGTGTTGAGAGATTCCCGAATTCATCATCTCCGCCTGCTGAACATCCTCGGCTGCCATGCCGTGTTCTTCATGATCCCAACCTGGGTTCTGGTGGATCTTTCTTCCTTCTTGGTAGAGAATGACTTGGTAAGTGCTGTATTTGGAGAACTGTTTGCTATTTAGAAAGAAAAGAGAAAAAAAAACAACCCCAAAACTCCAGCACCCAACCAGAAAAGCTGAAGTGTTTCAGTGTAGTTCTTGTCAGTGTGGAAGGAAGTGTTGTGAAACGCCTGCAAATTGTTTCACAGGAGTTAACAAAGTGTTTATTGTGAGAATTCCTGTCAGGGTGAGGAGAGGCAGTTTATGAGACAGCATCAATTTCAGCAGTTGGGAGCTGGAGACAGCAGACAAATGCTGCCAGAGTGCATGGGCAATGTCCTCCTCTGGTTCCTCTGAGCTGGGAGTTGCACCAAGCAAGGTGCTCGGGGCCTCTTTAGAGCTCAGAGCAGAAATTCCTCCCTCCCATGGCAGGTAAGAAGTGCCTCAGGCTGTGTTTGTGTTGTTACCTGAAACCCAAGATAATTTTCTTCTCCTGCTGTTTGCTTTGCCGCAGAGCTCCATGTCTCATTGGTCCTGGACCTTGATGCTGCTTATCATCAGTGGATTCTGTAATTTTGCCCAGAACGTGATTGCCTTCAGTATCCTGAACCTGATCAGCCCCCTGAGTTACTCGGTGGCCAATGCCACCAAGAGGATCATGGTGATCACCGTGTCCCTGATCATGCTGCGCAACCCCGTCACCAGCACCAACGTCCTGGGCATGCTGACAGCCATCCTCGGGGTCTTCTTGTACAACAAGGTAAGGCAGTTCTCTGTTTGCTCATCCAGGAAACACAGCTGAAGCGCTCCAGTAGCTTTGAATTATTGTTTGTACGAGTTAAGAGCTACTTGAGCAAAACCAGACAGCACAGAGGGCACAAGGAGGAGGGATGAGCGTGGCCCCAGTGAAGGATTTGGGTCACACCAGCTGCTGGGCCTCTCACAAAATTGAGTTTTCATCTTAAGCTTTTCTTAAAAAGGGAAGATAGGGAAGTAACTCAGAATCTCTCGAGCAAAAGATCAGCTTGTTTGTCTGGCATGTGAGGAGTGAGGTTTTTATTAGAAGCTGCTGATATTTTAAAACTCTAAGAAAAAAGTGATGTGACTGTAGAACTGGCTGCTTTTTTCTGGGTATGTGAATATGTCTAGGTGATATCTTAGGTGATATCTAAGAAAATCTACCTTCACTGAAGGGTTGTCAGGCTTTGGCAGGGGCTGCCCAGGGAGGTTTGGAGTGCCCATCCCTGGAGGTGTCCAAGGAAGGCCGGGATGTGGCACTCAGAGCTCTGGGCAGAGCTTGGACTTGATGATCTCAGACTTTCCCAGCCTAAATGATTCTGTGAAAAACTTCCTTCCTTCCTTTCCCAGACAAAATACGACGCAAACCAAGAGGCAAAGAAGCAGCAGCTGCTCCCAGTGACCACTGGAGACCTGGTGAACTTGGAGCGGCACCGAAACCCCCCTGAGAAGTCCCAGAATGGACTCGCAGCCTTTGGCCAGCACGGGGACTTCCAGTACGGCCGCAGCAACGTCCTCACAGACCACTTCCAGTACAGCAGGCAGAGCTATCCCACCTCCTACAACCTGAATCGGTTTGATATTTAGCATCCTGGCAGACAGGTACAGACTGTGATATCCAAGTGTCCCCAGCATTATCAGAAAACTTCCAGTACATCCGTGAATGTCACAAAGCCATTGAACTGTGCGGGTTGGCAGCAGGGCAGGTGCATGTGCAGGGGAGTGCTGCAGGACCTGCAGCTGCTGCTGGGCAGAGCTTTAAACCTGGGACAGCCAGACCTGACACTGGAACCAAACCCACAGAGCAGATTCTGGTGAGGTGCACGTGTCACTGCAGGGTGGAACATCTGTCACTGCTCCTTGCAGAGTCTGCCAGCTCCTTGTTCTCTTGGCAGCTGAATTCTGGCCAGTATCCTGTTTCCGTGCTGGTATTGTCACCTTAACTGCTTCTCTAATAATGGTTCAATGGTACTTTTAATGAAGCTTTCAGGAAGAAGTGAAAGCAAGGGGCACTTGTGCTGATCAGGATTTGTCTGGGGAGGATTGACTGAGGAGGATCAGCTGCAGGAAGGTAAACTCGAGTTCATCTCCAGCATCTGTGGAACTTCTTGTGGATATTCACAACTCCTGTGCCTCTGCCTTCAGTCCTGGATGACAAAGCAGAAGTGTTTCTGGAGGAGCAGGCAGTGGAAGGATTGATCTCTCCCAGAACTGCTTCAGGCACAGAAAAACACAGTTCTCCAAATCACTGGTCATGGCAGAGAACCACCAAGCCCAACCTAAAATCATCATTGTTTTCTGAATCATGTAGTCCTGTAACTCCAGACATTGCTGTCCCTTGGCCATGCAGGAAACTCCTTCACAAATAAAAGTGTTTGGAATAATATGATTTTATTTTTTTACTTGCTTCACACCTGTTCTTTCAAAACTGTTTTGTTGCTCTAGAAATTGAAAGGTGAAAGGTGTTTTGTTTTCAGTTTTATGCATAAGTTATGCTCTCTTATATGAGTCATATATTTTGAATGCATTGATTTGAACAATCATCATTATTAATTGTTTCTTAAATATTTTTAGCCCCTAATTGTTTGGGTTTTTTAAATTTCTTAATTACTGCTGTTGGAGTAGCTGTGTGGATTTAGCCTGACTTCCACTTCCTGCTGAAAGAAGTTAAATTTTGTATCCTGTGCTGTTCCTGCAACTCCCCTGGCTCGAATAGGAAATGAAAGAAAAGCTGTTTGAATCCAGTAAATAGATAATTTATGGTGAAGAACTGATTATCAATTCTAGACAAGGTGTTTGTGTGTGTCAGGTACTGCATGGAAGGGATGAAACTTGGCTTTCCTTCCTTGGAATGAAATTCCTTGGAATGAAGTGAAACCCAGCTTGGATCTTGGGTTTCACGCAATCAGAATTTTCTGTCACTGCTTTAGTAAAAGATTTTTAGGGGCCTTCTTTCCTTCCCAGACTGTTGTACAGTGAGACTTTGATAGCATAAGTTTTATGCTTTTAACCAGACAGGTACCAGACACCAGTGACAAAATTCAGGTGTGTCACAGAACACTCCTCTTATTTATTGCTTTACAAATGACCATTTCCATGATGTGAGATGATGATTTGGCTCCTTTCTGGATAATAAAGAATTTATTTTTAAGTGCAAAATCAAGCTGATCTTATTCTTTTGGCTGCTGGGGTGGTAGTTACATGAACAGCCTTCCACCAGAGAGTCCAAAAGAGGAAATGGTCCTTCTGAAACATCAGGGATGGGTTCAAAATGCTGCTGCTGTGTGTGAGCACAACTTCCTGCCTTGACTGGAGTTGTGTGTTCAACTTGGGCTTTTGGTAGAAAAGCTAAATAAATCTGTCCCTAACCAGGGTGAACAAGGTTATGAGGAAATCTTTCCTTCAGATAAAAATTCTTTTGCCTGTTCCAGTATTAATGTGTGTATAATGACTTCTTTTTAATAGGGGGAAAATGCCAAATGTGTATTTCCAGGGCTTACTTCACATTTCACAGCTTTTACCTGCAAGTAACAAGGATTTGGTGGGCTCTGGATTTGGATTGGGTGCTCACTCTGCAGAGACTGATTTGAGGATGAGAGATTCAGGCTGAGATTTTCAAGAGGAGCTGAAGTTCCCCAGTTGCTTTCAAAGGCTGTGACCTGTTAAATTCCTGCAAATGCTGAATTGTGGTCTCTGTGCCTCAATTTCCCTTTTGGAAAATGGAGGTGATTCTTCTCTACATCACAGGGGGTAAAATAGCAGGAAAAAAGTGGCAGTGGGGGCCCCAGAGGTGTGCAGGCATACTCTGAGTTCAGCTGTCCATCCTCTGCTGTGCCCTGTTCCTACAACCTCAGCTGCTATGGGGAGTAAATAAAAACCAGATCAGAGGCTTTATTCAATATGTTCAGATCTGTTTCCTTTCAAAGAACAAAACCAAACCTTTTCTGGCAAGTGTTTTCAGAGCAAGCTTGCCCTGCACACTTACCAGGGCAGGTTTTAAGCTCTTACTTTCTGTAGTCTTGGCAGCAGCTGAGAGTTTCCTGTTCAGAACTGTCCCAAATTCCAGTCTGGGCCCGTGGCCTCACTCCTGCCTCTGAAACAGAACTCCTGTGCTTGCAAGGACTGGCCCAAAATGAGGAGAATGGATCCATTTAGGGCCCAGGGAGTGAATCCCTTCCCTGGGGAGCTGCTGCTGCTCCATGCCAGGGCTGTGGGCAGCAGGGACTGCTGGGTGTGGTGCCAGGTGTCATTAACACAGTTGGTTACAAGGGTGGCTGTGCTGGATCCCAAATCCCAGTCCTTAAGCAATATTGCCCACATTCAGGGGCAGGAACTTCCTGCCACTGCTGGAATGAACATTTTAATCTTGGAGCTCTGCAGGATTTTTGTTTGGCCAAGTGAGAGGTTTGTTTTAAGCTGGTTTATAAACGAGTGGTGTTTGACCCTGTACACAGGTCTGGAGGAAGGACAGAAAAGCTGCAATAAAGAGGGCAAAGTCTACACAACTGTGTACAATGACCCTGTTATTAAATCAAAGCCAAGGGGTTGGTTTGGGTTTGTTGCTTGCAGGAAGCTCTGGGAGTGTCAGAATGGCCACTGGTGAGGAGTTGGGTGGATGTTCTCACACACAAATGCTGTAACCAGGGTTAGAACTGCACTCCCTTGAGATATTTTGATTTTTTTTACAGATAAATACATCATAACATGGAAAAACTTCTTCTCCAAGCACTCCTGGGTAGTTGTGGAAATAAGAAAACTAATCTCTCCCCACTCCACGTGGGTGTTCTGGTGGTAGTTCCAAAGAGTGTTTGGTGCTCTTTAGAAACATTCCCCCTGCAGGTTCAATTTTAGTACCCAGTGGTGGTAAGAGTATCTTTATCATCTGGTAAAATGCTTGTGGTTTTTAAATAACTGAATGCTAAATAAAATTGAGGCAAGACTTAGGCTTTGCAAGTGCACAGTGATTTGTAAAAATAGTGTTGGTATTTTGGGGTCAACTCATGATGATTGCCAAAGCTCAGTTTTCCTTTCTAATTGTGTTCAAACCCATTTTTTTCTGATGCAGCATTTTTCAGCAGAAGGAACTTCTGCCATGTGGCTCTTTGTGAAACAGGTGCAATATAAATAAAGGGAAAACTTTGTTTTCCCAAGGCTTAAATTTCTGGGTTGTGCTGTGAGCTGTTAAAAATAATTCTGAAATCTCTTTGTGGTGAAGTTCCACGGCAGTGAAACAACTTTGTTAACCCTGAAGTGACAGGTGATACAGTGTGCAGATATCCAAGGGGTACCCAGCTTTTTTTGTTGCTTTTTTTAATGTTAGACCTCTATAAATTGATGGGAATATGGGTGAGCTTCCCAAAAAACCCAAACCAACCCCACACTCCTTCCTGTTTGGAATCCTGCCCTTCAGCAAATGAATTTTTTGTGTTGTTTTCCTGTTCAGCTGTTGTTCTGGGAAGCTCTGGATGTCACTCGGGTCCCTGAGGATCCTGCTGGGATCCCTTATGGAACCACACTGGGACTGGCAGCTCCTGGGACTCCTTCCTGCCTCACCCCAGGAGGTCACACGGGTTTTGGTGGAGCCCGCTGTAGCAAATCCCCAGTGTCACTGTGCTGGGGACACCTGCAAATCCCCAGTGTCACCGTGCCAGGGGACAGCAGTAGTCACTAATGTCACTGTGCTGGGGACACCTGCAAATCCCTGGTGTCACTGTGCTGGGGACAGCAGCAAGTCACTAATGTCACTGTGCTGGGGACACCTGCAAATCCCCAGTGTCACTGTGCTGGGGACACCAACGAGTCCCCAATGTCACTGTGCTGGGGACACCTGCAAATCCCCAGTGTCACTGTGCTAGGAACAACGAGCCCTCAATGTCACCCCTGTCACCATGCCAGGGGACATCAGTGAATCCCCAATGTCATTGTGCTGGGGACACCTGCAAATCCCCAGTGTCACCGTGCCAGGGGACAGCGGTGAGTTCCCAGTGTCACTGTGCTGGGGACACCTGCAAATCCCCAGTGTCACTGTGCTGGGGACACCAACGAGTCCCCAATGTCACTGTGCTGGGGACACCTGCAAATCCCCAGTGTCACTGTGCTAGGAACAACGAGCCCTCAATGTCACCCCTGTCACCATGCCAGGGGACATCAGTGAATCCCCAATGTCATTGTGCTGGGGACACCTGCAAATCCCCAGTGTCACCGTGCCAGGGGACAGCGGTGAGTTCCCAGTGTCACTGTGCTGGGGACACCTGCAAATCCCCAGTGTCACTGTGCTGGGGACACCAACGAGTCCCCAATGTCACTGTGCTGGGGACACCTGCAAATCCCCAGTGTCACTGTGCTAGGAACAACGAGCCCTCAATGTCACCCCTGTCACCATGCCAGGGGACATCAGTGAATCCCCAATGTCATTGTGCTGGGGACACCTGCAAATCCCCAGTGTCACCGTGCCAGGGGACAGCGGTGAGTTCCCAGTGTCACTGTGCTGGGGACACCTGCAAATCCCCAGTGTCACCATGCCAGGGGACAGCAGCGAGTCCCCAGTGTCACTGTGCTGGGGACACCAGCAAGTCCCCACTGTTACCATGCCAGGGGACACCAGGGAGTCCCCAGTGTCATTGTGCTGGGGACACCTGCAAATCCCTGGTGTCACTGTGATGGGGACATCTGCAAATCCCTGGTGTTACTGTGCTGGGGCCACCTGCAAATCTCCAGTGTCACTGCGCTGGGGACACCAGCAAGCCCCCGGTGTCACTGTGCTGGGGACAGCAGCAAGCCCCCAGTGTCGCCGTGCTGGGGACAGCAGCAAGCCCCCGGTGTCACTGCCCTGCAGTACCACCTTTCCCCAGCAGGGAGCAGCACCCAGCCCTCAGAGCCTTGCAGTTTCTCACCCTCACCGCCAGGCGGCAGCAACGATTTAAATCGAGCCAAAATCTCAGGTTTGTTAGACACAGGAAAAAATAGAAACCTCTGTTTCCTCCTTATAGAACCAATTTTCTTACAGCTTTAAGGCCTTTATGTTTAATTTATATATATATATATATACACAAAAGTTATATCTAAACTTAATGGCACAAAGGAAATAACTGACAGGCAGAGTCAGCCACACCCCTCCACATCTACAATGCCACAGATCTATCACTTCTCTTAAATCTCACAGTGCTAAAAGCAGATTGTCTCTTTAATGACTTTTAAACCTCTCACGAGGTCGCCGAAGACTCCAGAAACTAAAAAAAACAGTAGCCATAAACTGATTTTATTATTTTTGAAAAATGGAATGTTTCACTTACAGAAACTTAAAAGTGATGTTTGACCAACACCATGTTCATTACAAACAAACAAACAAAAAAAAACAAAAACAAAAAAAACCAAAACAAACCAAAACCAACAAACCCCAAACCAAGTTGACACAGGATTTGGCTACAGCGCAGCAGCAGTCTCGCGTTTTTAGAATCACAAAGTCAAGGTGACCCTGGGTTAATAAAACTCACAACCACTGTGAGGTGGCATTAAAAGAACACACCTATGTACAGCGAGCGCCGTCAGTAGCGGCGGCTGAAGCGGGGCTCACTCAGCCTGTTTGTCCTCTCGGGGCCTGCAAACACACCTGGGATCCCACTGCCCTGCAGCACCTGGGGCTGGCTCCCGGCCGCGGCGAAGCCTCCGCGCCTGCAAACAACGCCACACACCTTGGACACGGCCCTGGCGTGCTCTCTGAAAGGTGTTTCTTTAATTTGTTGGGGGTTTTTCACTCCTGGCCAATCCAGGATTATACAGGTCAAAGTACTGTAAAAGCATTATGAGCATTCTGACAGAGGTTCTTACCCTGATGTCCCTCCTCGAGTCATCCCATGGCCTGGTCCTGACTGACCAGGCATGCTTCTATCACCACCTAATTCAAAAAGAGAAAAAAGGGGGGAAAAAAAAAGAAAAATACAGGCTTTTGTGTTTTCCTAATAAAAATGTCACCTAGTGCCCAGAATTTCATTTGATTTCTCAGTAATTTAACTACCACTAGAAGGTTCAGCAGCAGTAATTCACAGAAAAGAACCACAATCACACTGGTAAGCAGCAAGTGTACCTTGCCATCTCTCATGATCCCGTCCCATCACTCCTCCATCCACATTTCCCTGCCATGTACGATCTTGATGCCCCTCTAACTTTCGACCATGATCTCCCCAGTCACGTCCATCTCTTAAAAAAATAAAAGAACATCTTCTAGGTATGTCCCCTACCCTGGTGAGCACCACAGGGTAAAGCCAAACACCATACCCCATGCCAAATTGTGTTAAATGGTTAATCAAGCTATAGCTGTAGCCACCCAATCACTGCAATCAGAACTGGTCAAAGAGAAACAATGAGAGACACTTGCTGAACAGCATCCTTCACACAGCAAAACTTGTCTTTTTTGATCCAGAGACATCATGGATATTGCAATGGACTGAAATACTCGGACATGGATAAATTCCATGCCACTCCTCTGCCTGAAAATCATGCAGCTGGAGTATGCCCAGCTTGATTAACTGGTTTAAAGAGAAACCACTACGATTCCCAGTGAATCTGAGTTCTCTATCCCCACCACAGCAGAGACTTCTCATTCAATTTCCCTTAAAACCTGACCACTGGCCGTGAATGAGACTTGTGTAGGTCTTACTGGGGCAACTGTAAATCTCATCTGTAGAAACAGACTGAATCTCATCTGCAGAAATGAAAGTTATTTACAGGAGAACCACAGTCAGGAGCTGAGCTAACTGAACAGCTCTTTACTCACTACAGAGCTTCACTCTCCCGAGGCACGTGGGAGCTACACGTGGCAATTCCCTGCTCCTGCAGATGCTCAAAGATCTGGAGAGAGGATTCACACTTGTCAAGCTGCTTCTGCTGTCACCCTTCAAAGGCTCACTGAGGAAATGTTAAGAGCCCCCAATCACTTCCCTGATTTGCCAGGCACTAACCGGGTTTGTGGGGGGATCCCTCTTCCCTCACTCATCCTTCTGTCCGAGCCGTAGCCACCCCAGCTGTCCCGGGAGTGGCGATCAGGCCCCCCGTGCCGCTCGTCGGGGTAGTGCTGAAAGGCAAACAGGGCACAGTCATGACAAAACCCAACAGTTTTCTTCCAGGATTGCAAAAATTTGGCTTTTTGGGTGTTGTTTTCTATGAGTTGTCAGAAAAAACTGTAGCTGTCTCATTTTTTACAGGTTCACTCCCAGCATTTATTTTGTTTATTGACATTGATTCCATGCTGATCGCTGGTGGGAGAGGTTGTTTTTGTTTGGCAAGGTTTTTTAAGGCAAACATTCTTGGCTTCAGATTTTAAGTTTTTACATAGAATATCTGCCTACTTCCTACCTCTCTTCAGAAATGAAAGGTTTTGAATCTCATTGTGGCATTGATTTTCACACCTGTCCTTTTACAGCCTTGTTTCATTATGGCACTAGTTTTATTTAGATAAATGTGAGAGAAGGCATCCTTTGCCAGCTAAGTAAGTACATCAGCTATCTCTTAACACCTAAGATGGTCAACCAAAAAGCTTTTACTGCCACACACCAGCCTGAAAAGATGCCCCCATCACTCAGAGGTTTCCCCTTGCCTCTATCTGAGGCTACCACCCCAGCAAGCAGGTAACCTAATAGTTTACTTTATGCTCATTAGCACGCAAAATTAGTTCTGTTTAAGCATCTCAGCTGAAACAATTGTGTTTGTGCTGTGTGCACACTGTGTCCTTTCTGCTTTGGGGTCAGCTTGTTTTGGTTTTTAACTAAGGCAGTAATTTGGTTGTAACGCACCTGCCCATCTCGATCTGGAATTCCCCGTGTACAGTCTCTCCTGGAACAAAAAAGAAAAGTTGCAGTTGAATCAACACAGTAATTATACTTCCAGTGTCTGCATGAAATAACACAGGAAAAGTTAGTCTTCATTAGGCTGTAAATCTGGATGCTAATGTTCAGTGGCAAGATAACTCAAAAGAGTACTTGTTCCATAGCATAAAATGAGATCAAAGTAACACCTATCACTGTAATATGGGTAAAAAAGGCACCACTGAGGATGGTCAGGTACTCAGTGTTACCAAGGGAGAATACTGGGTGAACCTACCAGGCCAGAAATCAGTTACCAGCAAAAACAAACAGTACAGTTTTCACCAGAGATCCTTTGAGAGCAAACAGAAGTCTCAATGGCACCACACAGAAAATATTTTTCCATTCTGTAGTGCTAAAAACCTACATTAGCTAGGCTGCAAAGATGAAATTAGGGAAAGTTTTAAAGCAAAAGGAAATGGCTAAATTTTATAAAGCAGACTTCCATACACTTTGAGAGGAGCTGTTGTATCTCCATCAGCATCACGGCAGACTACATTAGGACTTGGCTTATCTTTATGCAGTCTCTTTCTGGTATGTCCCTAACTCCCGGAAGCAAAGGATTGCAAGCATGTGTGAAATCAGACACAAGAAATGCACAAGAGTGATTTCTTTTACTCTGCTGACACCATTCAAGCCACAACAATACACCCAATTCCCCTGAAGGCAAAGGAAGAAGAAGAAGCAGAGCCAGCCCTGCCCACCTGTCCAAGCAGTGATCCTGGTAGCGGCCGCGGTCCCTGTGGTCGAAGTCGTGGAAGCGATCCTGGCGGCCGAAGTCCGAGTGGTAGCGGTCGTCCAGCGCCAGCCGCTTCGCCTCGGGCCAGTATGGGTCATCTCGCCTGCACACGGGGCCACATCAGCAGCAATGCCAGAACCACCTCTCCTTTCCTGCTCTCTCAAATCTTGTTCAACCCAGTAATTAAAAATCTACATGTGTTAAGCGGGAGTCGCATTTCAGTTTCAGAGAAAATTTGGTTTACCAAAACCAGCTTAATTTCAGCACGTGGTGAGGTGAGAAAAGAATGAGTATCTTTCCCCCTAACATTTACAGTTGATACACACAACTCTACTACTCTATTAACTCTATTGTTACTACTCTACTACTCACTACTCTGAGTAATAGAGTTAGAAACAACTCTGGGTTGTTACTACTCTTGGTCACCCCTCTTTGGGAAAGAAGAGTAGACCACAACAGTGATTACAAGTGTACAAGCACGGCATTTGCTCTTCTTCAAATTGCTATTAGCATTAAAACCAGCACCCAGAGAGTCTTTCAGCTGTGAGCTCCCATGACTGCCTTATCCAGAGTGCTGTCCATTTCCACAGGCTCCCACAGGGAATATGGCAGAGGAGTTTGGAGCCCCACTGCCCTGCTCCTCACCTGCTGTCATGATCGTAAGGCCTCCTCATGGCAGATCTCCGCTCCTGCTCGTAGCGCAGCTGCTCCTGCTGGCGTCGCAGCTCTTCCCTCTCCCTCTGGATTCGCTCCTGCTCCCGTCTCCTTTCCTGCTCTATGTGCATCCTTTCCCTCTCCAACCTCTCCCTCTCCAAGCGCTCTCTGTCTAGGCGCTGCCTTTGGAATTCCAGCCGCTCCCGCTCCCTCTGGAGCCTCTGTCTCTCATCCCGCTCGTGAATGGCTGCGAGGCGCTGCTCTCGGTCCCGTCTCTCCCTCTCTCTAATTTAAAAGAAATACTTGGTTTTTTACTGAGACTCTTCAGTCCAAGCTTTACTGCTTCTTTGTTTTGGGTGGGGTTTCTTTTTTTGAATTAGTTTCTATGTTCTCCCCCTTCTTCCCAATTAAGTGATAACTTAGAGGAAAATAAACTCCATACAAATGACAGAAGTGAAGGTTAGAATTCTGCATAAGTAACACAGTATCTACTCTTAAGTCAGGTCTGAAAAGGTTTTCAAAGAGCACAGCAAGTCCTAAGACAGAAATCTGACATACAAAAAGTATTTACAAGCTTCTGGGGAAAAATCTAGGAAATTCAAATCCAGTCAAGTGGAAAACAAAGCCTGAAAGCACCTACAGAAGTCTCACGAGAACATTGATTTCAGCAGTAAAAGCCTCCATCACTTGGCATTAATGTCTGTTCTAGCAGAAATTAGTATGAAACCAATCTGAGATATCAGTGTTGGAGGGTCAGCACAGCACTGCTTTGCAGCCTGTTCAAAACACTGAACAGGTAAGGGAGTACAAAATGCCATTTAAAGTTCAGAGGACTGGGAACTCACCGGCGCCTCTCCGTTTCCCTGATTTCTCTCTCCCTCTGTCTCTGCCGCTCCCGTTCCCGCTGCTCCTTGATTTTATCAAATGATAAAATATCCTGCTTTTCTTTGCTCTCCGATTTGCGGTCCTGGCTTTTTGTGCTCTGAGATGAATCAGAACAATGCATGAGCTGAACACAGTGCATTTTCAGCTAAAACTCCTAGGCAAGTACCTACACTAACCTGAACAAAACAAGCTACCATACCTTCCTCAGAGGTAAACAACAGTGGAATTCCAGGGAAAAGAACTCCAAATTCAACCAGAACTTCTAAATATTACAAATACTAGGGGAGCAAGACCTGACTTGCACTAATTTCAAACAACACACAGCAGTAACATTCCAAGCTCAGGGAAACACACCACCCTAACACCATTTTCATATTGCAACTTCGACTTCTTCCACTAGGGCAGCAGTGAAAAGCATCAAAAAGGTGAAACAGAAGCATTTCCCCTCTGCCGCATCATTAAAATCCTGATGCTTTCCAGGAAGTGATAACAGGATAATTGTACCAAAATGCAAGGCTAAAACCTCCTTCATCTCTGAGCACATAAATCTATTTGACACCTATTTTTACACAAAAGCTTCTCTGGAAGTTGGCCTTACCCTCTCTTTTGATGCAGAGGTTTTCACACTGATAACTGGCTCTCCTTTAGATTTATCCATTACCACTGTCCTTTCAGTTCCTCGACTTGCTAGAAAACAAAACAGAGCCAAAAATAAATGGTACAAAAGACATTCAACAATTCTTGCAAGATAAAAAAACTGTGAAGATACTAAGTAGTAAAATGTACTTTTAATGAGGTTTTTTAATAACTTATGGAACTTCTTCATGATTAAAATAGCTTGCCAAGATTCGGCACACTTGAGGATGGTGGTAGTAAATTTATCACAAAATTACAGCAGTATTTTCTGGCAGGGATGACAGCTAGCTAAAAGAACATAAATTTAATGTAATTCTTCTGTCCACAAAATACATCTTTTGCCACAGTTAAAAAAAAAGGCCCAAAAAAGGACACAGAGCCACACATAGTGTCAGGACTAAACCCAGTGAGAGTTCCGTAAAAATTATGGAAACTCTGTTTTAAGTTATTAGAAATTGAAGCCAAAATTTTCAAGATGTTTTCTGATGTTTGTCTCAGTTTTACTAAGTAAGCTTCTTTTTACTGAATTATCAATCACATCTAATAATATACAAATATCCTTGGAAACATTTCTGAAAGGCAGCCAGCATCACCTGATTTGCTTGCCCTGGATCTATCAGAAGATCCAGCCTTTTGTTCATCCTTTTCTTTTCCTTCTTTTTCATCTTTTTCTGATTTCTTAGCATCATCTTTTTTGTCAATCTTTTCCTCCTTCTTAATACCAACACATCTACAAAAAAGCAAGAAAGCAAAATGCTTCTTTCAAAAGCAACAAACCACTTGAAAAATCAACGTTGGAAGTATCACTCACTAGCCACACAGGCAGTCTACCAGAAAGACAGACTAAATCCTAGAAATATTTGCCAGTTAAAAGAAGAGTCCAAGACAGATCAGAGAACAAATGACTAGTAAAAATAATGGTTTACCTAGAAATAACTTGATTTAGTATCTCCTAATATAGCTAACAAGTTTTTATACTAACACTAAAGAGCTTTGTATTTCTGAAATGAGAGCCAGTTAAGATGTCCTTACTACTGTAAAAACATCAATTTTCCAAGTGTTATTTCTATTTCAAATGCAGGATAAAACATCAAATCAAGACTTATTACAGCTACTGTTCAACTTGGCCACCTGGCTTTATTTGGAATGAGCGGTCTTTAAATATCAAAAAAAACAAAACAATACTTTACTTCTCAGATTTGGACTCTGCAGAATGGTGCCTGTCTTTTTCCTTTCTTGTTTCACCCTCCTTTTTGTCAGAAGGCTTTTTTCCTGCTGGTTCATTTTTTGCCTAGAAATTCAGCCAGAAATAATTACATAGTCAGAGACAGAGATTGAAATTGCATGCTTTTATTTTCATTACACTGCCACGAAATAGCTGCCACTTACCTTTTCCACAGAAATCATTTTACCATGCAGCTCTGTTCTGTGGAGGTGATTAATGCACTTGGTGGCCTCCTCAGACGTTGACATTGTCACAAAGCCATAGCAGCGAGCACCAGGACTGCGAGCATTTGTCACCACTTTTGCACCAACCACCTTTGGGGAGAAACAAAAATATTCTGTGTTTTCAGGTCTGTCACTAAATACATTCTAACTTAATGGCCATTTCTTAGAACAGTTTGGATGGGAAAGGACTTTTAAAAGCCATTTAGTTCAATCAATCCCCTGTCACAGGCAGGGACATCTTCAATAATGCAGCTCAGAAAATTCTTCTTCAAGTTGCTGAGCAGGTCAGGAGCTTAAGGCAAATATATACAGAGAAGGGAGAGTGGGATTGTAAAAACCAGAATAAAATTGAATAAACAAAACTACTACCAGTTTCTCTTTCCTTACAGGACATCTGTACCCACAGATAACCATCTGTGACAGGCAGTGGCACTTAGTGACATAAACATTTAATATTACACTCAGAAAAGTATTTGGCAGAAGGGGAGATGGTTACACAAAGAGTTCCCTTCCACAGCTTCTGCTCTTGTATCCTAGCAGGCACTGCAAAACAAGAGGAAGCCTGCCCTCAAGGACTGGATTTCTCCACAGAATACCCCTTGAAATAGAATAGTTTAAAACAGCATTAACTATTGCTGGATACTCAAGACATAATTAGACTACTACACGATGATCTACCAGTCTCTCCTGTCAAGAACTGCCTCATTCTCACAGGCATCTGCACAAATACTCTCTGCAAATGCCATCTGTGCTCCCACCCCTCCATTTCAACTGTGCTCCTTTCAGATACAGAGTTTCCAAAGAACACAAAGTTAAGAACGCAGCCTGCCCAGTTACTCATGAGAGAAAATAAGAGTGAAATTTAAGGTCAGCAGTTTAAACCGACAGAATGGTTTGTTAATTTGCACATCCACTACCTACCTTTCCATACTTGCTGAAAAGGTTCTTCAAATCTGTAGCTCTAGTAGAAGAGGAAAGTCCACTAACCCACAAATTTCTGCCAGAACCACTCCCCACACGGCCTGGGGTACAAAAAACATAAAAGACCAGGTGAAACACAAATGCAGCAATGCAAAATTAAAAGAGTCCCAAATCCCCCACATTTTTCCTTTATAAAACTCTTCCACTCTACACACAGTAGCCTGCAAAAATGAACATCTGAAATCCACAGTTAATGTGCATTTGAACAGCCTTAGAGTCTGTAGCTACAGATTTTCTTCCCGTGCTTCAATCACTTTTAGGAGAATTACAAAGTATCAAATGTTAATTCACAAAAAACCCCCACACTTGTTATTTAAAACAAACCCCAACTCAGTTTGTTAATAATGTTACAGAAGTTACAAGGAACTGATATTTTAAAGTTATATTTTGAAGGGATGTGCTCCAACTGCATTGAGAGTTCACTGAATTAACAGTCCTCCTTTTTATTCCAGGTCCTTTGTACATAAAAAACCCCAAACGTGCACCTACCTTTCTCATCTTTTGTGACTGCCTTTGTATCTTTGTCTTCAACAGGGCTAAAGATAAAACACCACATTATTCAAGAGATCCTATGCAAAAAGAACATTAATTCTAGACAGCACAACTAAAATTGGATACCTACCAGTAAATTAGTTCCAAAATAAACACTATTATTGGCAATTTTCTAGAAGAGTGACAGGAAATAGGGATTTGTACCCCTAAACGGACAATTCTGTTTTGCAGATGACAGAAATAAGAGTAATTTGGGGAAAACAACCTTTGAAGGTTGAGGAAGGAAAAGAAATCAAACCCACTGTCCTTAAGAAAAAAAAAATATATCTANTTAACAGGAATAGAATGGCACAAGATTTAATCACCAGGGAAATACAGCAATCACAAATGTGGAACTGGCATGGCTGCCACACTAACACCAAGAGAACTGCTAAGCTACACAGAGATTGGAAAACCCTAGTGTACACAGTGTTACGCCTACCACGCTAACTGCTCTCTCACACCCTGCCAAATCAGCCCTAGCACCTCAACAGCCAAGAAAAATGCCCCCACAGATTTAACAAAAAACTTCGGGCTCGGCCTTCATATTCTTCAGCAAATCGTTCAGCTCTGTTTCTTCTCTAGTTAGCTTCCAGAGTCCGAGATGCTTAACTGAACGTATCAAGGCACTGAGAGTTCAATTTTCCAAATTTCTGTGAAGTTCTTTTAGCAGAGACAGTCCAACATGAGAACTGGGCATCTTCTGATGGTTCTGAGTGTGTATGCAGTCCAGAAAGCGAGTGGGATCTGTAGCAAATTCCTGTGACAGCAGCGTGTTCCTCCTTCTGAAGTCCAGTCACTCTTTAATTTCTGTTCTGCACCAGACCTTTGCACTGCCTACACTCCTGTATTTATATTTATTCACAGAACCACTGTACAGTGTGATATCACAAGATCTGTTTTCAGAACCTTTACATCTTTAAGGCTCGTTCCTTAACTTCACTCTGCAGTAACAGTTCTAGGGAACTATTTTGTGGCATTAAACACATTTTCCAAGGGTGGTTATTCACAGATCTGGTGATATGACTGGGTTTCCAATCTCTATGACCCTGCATGACCTGGATTTTCCACCATAATAACGTACACTACAGAAATGCATTAAAAAAAAGAACCAAAAAAACCAAACAGGGACGCAAAAAGCCTAAATGAAGAATGAAACTGTTTGAATGCCCAGGATTTTTTTTCATTTAAAAAAAAAAATCAAGTAACCAAACGAAAACAAACAGTACCTGGCTCCAAAGGTAACTCTTCAAGTTCCTGTAGTGAAAAAAATTTTAAAAAGGAGAAATATCACTATTTCATAAGCAAGATGCTATTCTGAATGACATCTCTTAACCACCCATTACAGGAGAGTATTTAGTGAAAGCATTACTATAATTTAGCCTATTTCGGCTTTGAAAACATTGAACTTCAAATAAATTTCTCAGAAAAAGTGTTAAGATGAGTTTTTAACATCCTCAAAGCTTTATGAAGTCTGTGAAAACTTTAAAACCTCTCAAATTCAGACACCTGTTGAACACATTGTACACATTCACGTGGATAAATAAACCAATAAATGTAAGTAAAACAGAGGAAAGCTTGTCTTCATGTTACCCTTCTCTACCCTGTGTTTTTTGAAGTCTCCTTTCTGAAACCAGGATCAACAGAAACACCAGCTTCACCTGGAGCTGGTGTTTTTAACCTACCAGGAATGATCTGGAAACAAGGCCAGCATTTCAGGAATAAACAGTTCCAGCTTTCTTCTCACCCTGGGATATGTACATTTGTAATGGAAGTTAAACACAATGTTAAGGCACTGAGCTGGCATTTACATCAGATAAAAGGAATCCAATCTACCACCAAACTCAGTATGATACATACATCACAAATATATACATATGTATATACATACATGTATGTATATATATATAATCTGATAAAGAAATAAATCTTTATGAGTAAATCAAAAGGCATTAGATCCCATTCTTTGCAGAGGAAGAATGCACCCACTATGCACACACTGTTTCAACATACAGAACTACATAGTGTATTTTATGCTTTTTTTGTTTGTAAAGAAAAACTGGCTACCATTTACCTTTATTACGGTTAAATCTGATGAAGAAGCATCTAAACTGTTCCCAACATCTTCAAACTCTACCTTTAAAAAATAAACAGGAAACATCTTGTTATGTATAAACGAATATTGTGAGCGAAACCTGAATGAGAAACTGAAGATTTGTATTTGCACTGACAGCTGTTATCCAGCAAACACACCCAGCCTCCAAAGCACCCAATAATGGTAAAATCTGAGCGATAACCCCAGGACTCTTCCTGATCGCCACTGACTGAATAAAATCTCTCATTATCTCTTAACTATGATGGCCAGCTCACAAAAATCTTTTAAGTATGAGGATTCCAACAGCAAAATTTCTCTGGTTTGTATCCCTGTCACTTACAGCAACAACACAGAGCCAAAAAACCTATAGGACTTGATAATAATTTCCTTCACTGATGAAAGGAGATCATGGGAGCTGACCTGGCCTCAAGACATTTACTCACTCAAAAAAACCTCTCCTTTTTCTGAGCATTTCCATTTGATTTGTCTAGGATAAGGATATGGCTGGGGATAGGGGGCCAAGCTTATTTCTGCAGCTTTAGAAAAGAACCACACAACTTTAGAACTTCATAGTCAATGTGGACACACAACAAAGGGCAATATTCCCCCATTATATGGGGCAGAAATAACTTTTTCCAAATGCTTTGTTGTACATTTCAGGAGATAAAACACTTGATTTTGGGGGAAGGGATTATCCTCTAGCCCAGTGTCAACATCCAGATGGACACAGAAAGCCAAGATAAAAATACTTTCAGCAATTGAATAACTGCAAGACCCAATCTTAGCAGAAAAATAACCTTCAATATAATTCCCTGAATGGTGCTGTTCAGCTGAGAAAAAAAAGTAAGCTACACTATTTGTATGCCTCACATGCTCTCTAAAATAAAGATATGAAAATAGGAATAATATATATATAACATAATGAATAAGGTGAAGCAGAGTTCAAAGCATGATTAAAAACAAATGCTCTGTAAACGACTACTAATTAATACAATGACATGTCTACAAACAACATTTAAGTATTTTAAAAATTAAGACACGTATTTCCACAAATACGTAAAAAGAAAAGCAATGAACATAAGAACCAGGACAGTTCCAAATTTTCCCAAGTACTCTTTAGCCACCATCTTGCTATTTAATTCATAAATAAATAAACTTAACAAAGAAAACCCTGATTGCACACACATAAGAGATGCATACCATCACTATTGGTATTTCTCTTGATTCTTCTTTAATTTCTGAAAATTGTGGGGACGCCTCCAAGTTATCTACAGCATACTCTGTAGGCTGATCTGGAAGTTCTTTCACTTCTGCATCAGCATTTTCTTTACTATCAGACAGCGAGTCAAGAATATTATGTGCACTGTAATCATCTCCACAATCAACTGCATTGCCATTATCTATTTCAGCTTCATCTAACACACTAATATCCATCATGTCAATATCCTGCAAGTTATCCAAACTTGCTTCAATATCGTCCTGTGAAAAGGAAAAAAAGCACACGTCACAGCCACGGCGACTTGAGAGCCATCTGCCACCAGTCCCCTCCAAAGCCACCCCCTGTACCTGGCCATCTCCAGAATCCTCCTCCAGGCCGTTGTCTTCCACGCCCTCTTCATCTGGCCTACGTCCTGACAACATTATCATCATCAGAATGAAAACAGTAATTATAGTTGTACCCTTGAAGCTTTACTTTTTCACCAGAGCTGGTGTTCCCTTCAGTTTTTTCCCTGTTTGTTACCACCCCAGTAAGTGACAAACACAGTCCAGCACCTGGCAGGAGCTCAAGCTCTGTGACCTCCCCAGGACATTTGGCTCAGCTCAGATTGCAGCAGTTTATTACCTCAACCTTTCATTCCTTTACAGACATGTACAAGGAAAGAAACCCAACCAAACAAAAGACAAAATATTGAAAAAAACCCACTCTAGCTGTGAGTTTCTCGGCAGTGCTCTGCCCAACAGCTGGATGTGAATTATCCCAACTGGAATTACTGAAAATAGTGCACCAGCTCCAGCACCAAGAAGCAACTCCTCAAACTCAGAGCTAAGCAGCTGTTTGATCCTTCCTGAACGTTATTTTCCTCAAAAACTACTCTCACTGAAAAATGAGAGGGGTTTTAGAGCCAAGAGGAATATCTCATCTATTTCCATCCCAACACTGAAAGTGCTGTAACAGACACCAGGTGTTTTTTTGAGGCTTGAAAGTGAATATGATTTAAAAGATCTCTTTCACTCAGATATTTGCCCTCTATCTGGTCAAGATTTCACATTTTACTCTACAAGCAATTGCACCATCACTCCAAATTAGATGCAATGACAAAAATCAAACAAATTAGCTGGCAAAACAGTCAAGCTTCATCTCACTTTGTGTAAATCAAATCTACTAATGAAAATACCCTAGCTACACTAGTTATTTTGCTCAGCTCCAGTGCAAAGTTTTAAACACTACTTGCTTACAAAATAAGATCAAATTGTGTTAATTAACTAATTTTAGAAAATCAGTAAATTATTTTCTGAAAATAAGGATTATGTAAGACTGTCTCACCACTACAAAAACCAAGCATAATGCCTTGAAAACATATCTGACTGCAGAAATGGATTAAAATCTTGTCTTCTAGGAAGAAAATTGCAACTGCTATGAATCATAACATTACAGAGCTTATTTTGCACTTGCTAGAAACTCTGCATTTCTACCTAAACAAGTATTAAAAACACTAATAATGCTTCAGTGTTACTTGGTAATTCTTAATACAAATTTCAGGGAACTCTGAGAACAAACCAACAGATCTTTTAACATTTCCTTATTAAATCACATGAAATTCTCTGATTCAATGACTGCTAAATTTAATATTTTATCATCCACCCCTAGAAACCTCAACACAAACATGGGAAAGAGTACCAGTAACAAAAAAAAAAAAATTATGAGAGTTCCATTTCATGAGTATCCTTGCTTGAAAACGCAAGGATGATAAGGTGGAAAGTCTCTCTAACTGCTCTGTACCTTTGCTGCTCCTTTTTGGAGTTTTCTTCATGATATTTTCTGAAACCACTGGAATTTCATCAGGATTCCCTCCTTCCTCCTCAATAGCCTAATAGGGGCAAAAGAGAAAGACAGATATAGAAACAGACATAAACTTCATTTGTACATTTTTGAGTTTAAGAGTCAGACACACCAGAAGCTGCAAAATTCCAAACCATGAATCAGCAACTTGAAGACACCAACGAAAAACCACTAGACCAAAGCAACAAGCACGCATAAAGCAGTAACACGTTGGTGTACGGTTTCGGGAAAAACAGTCAGCAAAAAAAGCCAATCCTACGGCATTTGGGGCCGTGCACAGACACACGGGTTGTTGTGACAGAGTAAAATCCCGGCGCTGGGACACAGCAAGCAGATCAGAGAAGGAATTCCGCATGGTATTAACACATGAAACACTGTGGTGACGATACAGCAAAAGAGCTACCAGCTAAACAGCCAGAAAAACATCAGTACGCAGCAAAAAGCCCGACAGACAGCGCGCAGAACTGTAAATCCAGCAGCTCCGAGGACAGCACAACATTGCGGTGCACGAAGCTGGAATTACTCGGGCCGAGCGCCACGGCAGACACCGAGCGCTGGCATCGGAGCGGGACTCGATGACACCCCGTGACAGCAGCGGCCGCAGGGCGAGCCTGGCCCGGCCCAGCGCAGGCCTGGCCCCGGCGGGCACCGAACGCTCGCCCCGATCCCGGCGGGCCCCGGCGCAGCCCCGGCCCCGGGCGCTCTTTGGCGCCATTTTCCTCAGCGGTGCCGCCGGGCCGGGGTCGCAGCCGCTCCCGCCACCGTGAGGCAGCCGCAGCGCGCCCGCCCGCTCTCACCCTCCTCAGCCGCTCCATGAGGACGCTCTTGTTCCCGCCGCTGTCCAAGTTGCGCTGCCTGAGCTCGGCCCGCAGGTCGATCACGCGCAGCTCGCTCAGCGGCCGCCGCCGGCTTTCCGACTCCGCAGCGGGGACGCCAGGCCCAGCCAGGGACGCAGACTCCCCCAGCCCGGCCGGTGAGTGACTCTCCGCCATGGGCTGTGGTTCGGACTCGCGCGCGCGGGGCGAGGCGGGTGAAAGCGAGGCGGGAGAGCCGCAGCCGCAGCACAAAATGGAGGAGACCCGGGGCGCAGGGGAGAGCGAGGGGGCGGGAAAGGGAGGGAGGCGCAGCGCGCATGCGCGCAGGGGCCCGGGCAGGCCGCGCGCGCCGCGGCGCCGCCAACTCCGGAGCGGCGGTGACGTAACGCGGCTAGCCGGCC